>JAZBHA010000158.1:93779-115892 GCA_037464855.1 Iselma pallidipennis | reverse complement strand
TCCGGAGTTTTCCTTATGCAGACATCTAATTCGATTATATATCTGATTGGCTAAAATCCAGCTAATTCAACAGTGCAATAATATACGAGTATTAATATGTAGATTCAACTTGAATTGCTTTTAGTAGCCGCTACGGTTTTTGTTAGGACTTCGATTTATTGCTATTCAAAATTCTGTCTCGTTTTCTCTTTGCCGCGCACCATCAACTGGATTTACATGATAACGTGTTTGGTTAAAGAATAATGTTTCGCCAATGTTAAAGGATTGCTTGAAGTGAAGGAAAACTGAAATTTTCGCCAAACTTGATTTATATTCCTGTTGGCCAATTCTGTAGTGCTTTCGTCTTTAAATTCTGAAAAGTTTGTCTCTTTGAACTGATAAACCATAAAAAGACCTCTTAAATTCACATTTTAAATATTGATGAGATGAAGATTTCGGGTGACAATTTTCACACAAATATTGTAAAATAAAATCAAAATAGGACAATTGTCTACTTCTGTGTTTTATTTTTTTCGAAATATAAACAATAAAGTCGCTTTATCCATTTTTTTCGTTTCCTGTTTTGCAACAATAAGGCAGGTTTTTTCCGAACTTGTTTCACGACCTATGACTTTTCAAATGGTGGATGTTTACATCCAATATTTCGGACCAAAAAATAAATGTTCTAAAGCAAAATCTTTATATAGTTATAATCGTCAGTCAAAGGTATTTTTGATGTTCTGCCTGGCTGGCTTCTTTTCGACAACGCTTTCCGCAGCTGGTAAATACGTTTAAAATATCCGAAAATTCATTGAAACGTTAAAAAAAAACGAAGCCATGCTTCTAATAATAATATTCTACTAAATAAATTCACAATCAGTTCAAGTAATTTGTTTTTTTCTCTTTTGATTTAGGTAGTTTGTTGAATTTTTGTTTTGTATTTTTCTAATTTAAAAACAATTGAGTGGATGATAATTAATAACCAACAAATGACCATATAGTTCGCTTTATCAAAGCATTTAATTGGACAAAATTGATACAGAGTGAGATTACGTAAACTGCGTTAATGAGAGGAATGAGAGGAACGAGAGGACTTGAATGCAATTAGTGCTCTGTTTCGAAAATCAACAGAATAAAATTAATTCGCTACAATTATCGGAAATATCTATTGATTACTGAGAATTGTGCCATTTATTTAAAGGAAAAATATTGAAAATTTACTTAAATTTAGTCTGCTATCCCAAAAAATTGCTCTGAAATTTCTAATAAATTAATATTGTAGTGCTATTTTACATGATTTGTAAATTTTGCTGATTAATGACCGTACTTCACTAATATTTGGTAATTGAAGCATTTTCAGCTATACTTCAGCTGAATTTGAGGCTGAAATCTCTATGATTTTCAAATAATTTGAATATACTTCTATTCTTGTAATAATCGACTAAAATTTTTCGTTATTTCAAATATAAAATTAGCCTTAATAACAATGTAGGGGAAACAAGAAATTTCGTCATTTTATGTGTTCTAGTTTACGTGTGACTTCTCTTTTGTGTTTTTTTTATTCGCAAAAGAAAAAAAAAGGGAACATATAAAGACATTAGTATTCCTTGTAGTATTTTTATTCTTAACAGCCACACATAAACTTTATGGCACCATTTATCCAATAATAAAAACATGTTGAAGACGAATAAAAATCGCCCCAATCTTCTCTATACTATCATATTTTTAATGTAGAGATGAAAAGAATTTATTTCATTCATTTAAAAAAAAAATTCAATCATCCACAGATTAATTTAAAATTAAAATGGTTATCAGTGAATTTAGAAACATTTTTTTCTCCGTCACGAATTCAATTTATTATGTGTGTAGCAAAAAAAAGGGAATTTTGAAAAGAGTGACAACTCATGAATCACCCAAAAAGCTTCCAGAAATATATGATTTGTTTATATGATAGTGGTGTCAATTTTGTGCTTTTTTTTCAGCTTTTCCATTGAATAAAACTGACATTGCCATAATGGCATCCTATAATTAAAATTCAATTTCTAAATTTTCACCCCCACGCATGAGTAAAATACCAGCAATACAATATTTTAACAAATTTTATCAATAAATTGCCATCTATACAGAAAGGAGGGGTTTATTCATAAATCACAGCGAACTGATTGTAAATGCGACATTTATCTGAATTGCGTGAAAATCCATCAACTGTACATATTTATCTCTAGTGGATGTATTTATACATATTCTGTGTATGTCTGTGTTATAGCGAATTGAAAAATGTTGGAGATTGAATAGAAGTTTTTCTTAATATTCCTGCTGTTGTTACTCTGTACGATTCGTATTCAGAATACAATTGAACAGGAGACTTCAATCCAATACCCTCAGGATGCATAAGTTTATTTTATGTGTGAGGATGTGTGGTATGTGGTGGTGGTGGTGGCGACAGTGGTGGTAGCGGTGGTAATGTTGGGATTTCCGACAAAATCTCAGAATCGAACTGAAACTTTTCCAGGACAATTCCCATCCAACAAAGTGTGACGATCATTGTCTGGCCCTTTGGGCAAACAGCCAGATGGTGTTCTATTATATCCACACACATACACATTTACACTCAACCAATAGTTTTTCCAACATTCGTATTTTGTCGTATTCTATACCTTTATTTCCTATTCAGTTCTAATTTATGTTTTAATTACGTTTTCTTTATGAATATTCATTATACGTATTCTAGAACCTATATATTTCATCAATTCATATTTCATATTTTCCGTATAGATGATGATTATTTCCAAGTCATTTCAATTTAAAGTGCCGTTTAAAGTATAAACTCAAATATGCCCATGTTGATGGTGGTGGAATTTCAAAGTTATGAAATTTTAACTCTCAACATCGTCCGTTAAGAATTCACAAAAAAAAGAAGATATTTCACGTTATTTAACTTAAAAGAAAAGTTCGATAAGCGAGTCGGAAAAAAATTAATAGCAATTGAAACTTTAACATTGAAGTAGTTTCCTGAACGAAATTATAAAACATTACTTTCAACTTGATAATATTATATAAGACTGGACTTTGTTTCTTTAATCGTAGATAAATCATATGATATTATTCTAGATTTAGAAACATAATAGCTTAGGTTCCTGAAGAAATTACGTAAATGTGACAGTGATAAATGGAATGAAAAACTCCAGGAACACCTAATCAAATATCAGTAGCTTTCAATCTATTTCGAATGTCTTTCCTTTTGCATTCGATTCACCAAAATACTATTATTTTCATTACAAATGTTATTATTATAATATACTTATTATTACTTTTTATTAATAAATTTTATATTACTTGTGGTGGTTTTGAGTCAAGTTTCGTTCCCTTTAAATCAATTTGGTTTTCAACAACATGTAACGTGTTCTGTAATTTCCCTCTAATTGCTATTTACTGTTAATAAACGGGTAAACCAGGTATCTATGTGTACGTATAAGCTTGCAAAACATCTTACCCCAAAAATATTGATTATTAATTATTTACTTTTTTTCCAACTCACGCACACTTTACCAGCCGCGCGCTAAGCCAGTGTAAATTTTATTCTAATTAATTTTTCAATAGTAGGGTAGAAAAAGCAATTTATGGATTAACAACATCCGATGGTTTTAATTCTTCATAAATCCATGCACATAAAAACCTCTTGAAAAATTACACTAACGACGTTAATAATAATAAAAATCATGCTTAATCATTTTATAATTTTATATTTCCAGGATACAGTACGTTTTATTCTAAAATTGGTAACCTTTTTTTCCTGTCGTATTTCATTCACATACACGATAAATTGTAGAAAATCCGGTCCTGTCCTTAATCGACTCTATTTAGGGCACAGGTATATCAAATGTTATATCATTTATCTCTTTCAAGTCAAGGAGTTTTCTGTATGTGCTGGTATATATATATTATATATGTACATAATATGTTAGTGTTACTGTTTTCACAATGTGAAGTTTTTCAAATCACATCCACACACACACAACGTATATGTATGTATAGTATACATATTATATCAATGGATATAATAAAGAAAGATGACGGTCGTCATATGCACAAATAATGCACAATATAAAAATCCACCAGATGCATCCAAAGTATTCATATGTACGTACACGTACATAATGCACGTATACTCACATACACAAAAAAACATTTACAAACATACATACGAAGAGAATTGCCGTCATATTGCAACTATGCAACTATTTCGTCCCGTTGTTTTGTCGGATACTATCCACCAACCCTCTTATTTTACAAGAATCTCACCACTGGCATTGTCATTCCAATGGTATAAAGTTGAGACGTACCATAATAAATCATCTATATTATATTGTATGTATGTGCTGGAGTGTGTGTCTGTATGTGTGTGTAATATCCCGCCATCAAGTCAGCCTTATCTTTTTATCTATGCACCTTTCCCAATGGGGAATGTAGGGTATTTTTTATAACTCAACCCTTAAATGCATTTCTACTATCTTACACTGTGCTCTTGTGTTACACTTTTCACACTACAAGCACGGCTTTATATTACTGAAGGTACTGTTAATGAGGCTGAACTTTATCCAACATTTTCATGCGAAAACCTTAAAAAAAAACTGCAATTGGATGGAACGCTTATTACATTGAAAGATAAAGCTTTGAATTGCTAACCGACGAGTCATTTCAGCCTGTATATGTGTCATTGGAGAAGATTGTAGACACTCAAAATAATAGGTTTATGTCACCTGTAAGTGTATCTTTATGTCAAATTACTTCTAGAGAAACTGATGGATTTCATACATAAAAATAAAGGTTTCCTTTGACATACTTTATCCCGGGATTTTATTCAGCGAGTTCTTCTCCCTGCTAACAATTTCAGTGTTTTTTTTTCTTTTGATAAAGAAAAACGACTTGTAAATTATATAAATACACCCACACGTCTTGATATTGACAAGTCGACTTGAAACTACGAAAAAAAGAACTTGAACAGGAAAAAAATTAATTTTACTTCATTATGAATTACTTATAGTTAAATGTTCAACTTTGGATACTTTCTAGACTAATAAATTTTCTAATGCGAAGTCTTGAATTTTCTATTCGCTACAAATCGATGATTAGTGTCAATATTATAACACCAGATTTACAAGAAGTAATGTTTAAAAATGTACTTTTTGTATTGGAAGTGTGTTCCATTTCTGTTCTGTCGTTGCCATCGTTCTTATCATCGCTCCTAGTAGCGTTGTAGAGGGTGGTGTGATTCAAACATTTGCACAAGACTTGAGTAAATAAATACTTGATCAACTTGACTGTTTTTTTTTGAACTCTACTCGAATTTACTCTCTTGAAATAGTTCAGCAAAATGTATTGTGAATTTCCTTTTAGTTCAAACTATTTCCCAACAACTTATAAAACTTCTTATTCTTCATTATCTATAGCTATACAACTACTCACTCTTTGTAACTTTATCAATTTTATCGCATCAACTAGTTGTTGAAAAAGGGTGGAGGAGAAGAATTTCGCAGAGATTTATCGTTCAATATAAGGGGTAAAGTGGCAAAAATCGCAGTACCTTAATTAAAACTTGCTGATAGAGAGATTGTTAATTAATTTCATTTAGAGAAGAAGTCACTTAAAATATTAAGGCGATTAAGATGAAATGAAGCGTAGAAAATGTTGGCCAGTAAAACATAGAGAAACAAAGAGGAAGAAAGGAGGAGGACAGAGAGAGAGAGCAAAGGGTTGGTGTTTCAAAACCAAAAGATAAGACAAGGGTGCAAATGTTGAAAGTACCGCATATACTCAATTAAATATTGTAATTGGACTGTTTTAATAATAAATCGATATGAATGTTGTGTTTCAACTATAAACAGAATAATTGATCAATAATAGGATGGTTTTGTTTGCACGTGTCCTCGTTTACGTAATATAAACAATTATTTATCAGACCGTAATTGAACGGCGATATATTTTTTGTACACAGTACTGTTTGCATGAAAAGTAATCGATGACGATGTGGCAAAATGGAAATCGAGAAAATTTGGAACAGTCTGTCACCAACACGACAATTTCAAGAAATATCCCCAAAAAATGGTAATTATACAACTGATCATATTTAAGCTATCAAATACCACTTTTGAAAGTTATTCAGTGAAATAAGAATGAAATGTATAATAGTACATAATTGATAGCCGGAAAACTGCAACTATATTATACTGCTTTAGAACTAGATCTCCACGTACAGTATTTTGTTGCAGTATAGAGAAACCTCCTGTGGCTACTGCTCCTAGTCCCTTGATTACTTCTGTTTACCATTAACAGCCATTTACGTAATTGCTTCATGTGTTGAATTGAAAATTACCACATATTCAAGAAGATTGAACCATTCAATTTCCTTTCAAATTTTAATTTAAATACATAAAATAATAGCTAATGCAGAATTCGAATAGAAAATTCTACATTCAATCACATTATTTGGTAGGTATTTCAAGTTCACACAGATTTGCGTTGTTATAATCGCTGTTATTTTTCTTTGCTTTTTTGTGTTTACCTCCCTTTATTTTTCCAACTACAACCTTACTCTCCAGCTCACTTTCGTGTTGTGAAAAACGTCACATACGAAATATTAACGACAGCTCCATTGTGGCTGATGTTTTTGTTGTTTTAATTACACCCCCCAGAACACAGACTCACGCCTTAAATTACCGTACTTTTTTATAATTTCACATGTCCTTTTTCGTTGTTGAAATGCCTGGTTTATGGATGAATTAATCACAACGACATTAAAATAATAATGTACGTAAATATATGTGTGCTCAACCAACAAACTAAAACAATAAAAACAACAATTCCCTCATTTTGTCCCACCATATCCTTTTCAATGAAGAATTTGGGTTTTCCTTGTCTCTCCCTTTTTGGCTTGAATTCAGTTAAGATCCTTAGATAAAACACGATTTCAATTATAAAATTCTTCTAAAAAGTTTTCAATCGAGTTGCAGATATCTTCTAGAACGATATCAGAAGAAGTGAAGAGAAGACAAACGATAACAACAATTAGTTGTGTTGTGCTAGTTTTGATTTAGGCCTGAAAACGTTTCTGTATCTGGTTTAATCAATGTCCTTGTTAACAATAAAAGGAATTTAATTTGCCGACCGATGTTTCTACGAACGTTTTCTATAAAGATAGACAGATATAGTGGAAAAAAGAAATAGTTTGTTGGCGTGTGTGCGTGTATTACGAATCAGTAACAAAAACTTGCACGTGGATTAAATCGACATAGGGTCAACGTTGTTCTCTCTAATAAAATCGAAGTAATACACGCAACTAAAAACTTCTCTCTAAAGAGTCATCCCTTAACTTCATCCCATAACTTCCTGTTGTCTTGTTGTTGTTGTCCTTATCCTTTGTCCAGTTTCCTGAAACTGATCTAATATGCAGAGAAAAAAGAAGGAAACAAATTCCATTCAAACTGGTAGTATTCTAGAAGAAGTTAAATAATTTTTTTATGACACCAATAATCATCCTTATCATCTAAACAAGCATAAAAGGAAATTTCAATTTCAGTAAGAATTTAAGGGTGGAATACTCTGTAAACCGGACGTTATGAATATTTCAAGTTAATCTGGCTGTTCTAATATCGGGTATGGTTGTTTACACAACATATATCTAGATTTACGTAAAGTAATTTTATTTTAAATTATGAATGTGCAAGGTTCTTAGGATCAAACGAGGAACTGTCGAGGTTTTCAGAGCTTTGCGTGCTTACAAGAAAATTACTTGGCTTGTTAAATAGGAACTTTGTAATAGTAATAGTAGTTGGAGTAATCGTAGGAGGAGTATAGAAAGCAAAGAACAAACGCTATGATGTACAATATATTTTCGTATATGGATAGATATAGGTTGAAAGTTTATTAAAATTTCAGACGTTCTAAGCTCCGTATAAAAGCCTGAAAAGAATATATCAGATATGCTGTACAGATTTTCTTCATATCAAAATATATGAAGATTAATGGCGAAATGAAAGCAAAACTTACAAATACTGCTGTCCAATTCCAGTCAATGTTATTACGAAAAATAGATTTAAATAAACTATTAAGATTGAATCGTTAAAAAGCTACAAAACCTTGTCGGAGTAATGTAATGAATAAGTAATTGGGATATAAGATTGTCTAGGGGCGTTCCTTGTTACTAGATAGGGGAATTCGAGAATTAAACATTATCTATTATTAAAGTCTCTGTCTCATTACTTCTCGCAGATTCACGTAATATCAGACAAGACTCTATCAAATCCAAAAAATTGCAGAAACAAAGATAAGAAGTGAAGAATTACTTCGCAGTACTCGAAATTGTATATGTGTGTGTGTGTGTATGTTAATTAAAAAGTTCGTGAGACAAACTCATTAAATAAATAAAAAGTTTAAACGTAGCAATGTATTTGCGTTAACAATTATTCTTATCAACGTCATACCACCAAAGAAAGTTTCTTCTTTAGCAATCCCCCAAATTTAAAATCAAAGCTTTATATTCACTTTTAATAGTGTAAAGTATACAAAACGAAATGTAAAGTTTTAATTTTATATTTATCGTTATTCCCGACAGTAAAGTAATCAAATCAGAAAATGGGCAATAGTTTGAGAAAAAAAGATATTTTTCCTAGTAATATTAATAATCGCGATGTTTTTTGTGGAATTGTCTGGTTCGTCGATATAGCCGTGAGATTTGGTATAAAAACACCATTAACAGGTCGATCGGGTCCGTTTTTGATGCACGGCACGTTTTACCAACCGGATGGAGATTCTCTACTCGTCGCCAAACAGCATCGTCGTCGACGTCGTCGCCGTCGTTATCGTCATCTCTTTCTCTCTTAATATATGTATATATTTTTCCGTTTCGCTCTATCGCATTTCTATAGACGACCGTCAATATTTCTTAAATGCTTGGCCCTAGACCAGAAATCTTTTAAAACACCATTTGCATTAAAAACCGAATAGCCTTTGCCTTCGATCTCTCAGCATATATATGAATAGATATATTTATGTACGAATGGTGATTTTGTCATATTTTCAAAGTAAAAATAGAGCAAAGAAAATCGACGCTGTTCTGTAAAATCTTTTGGTAGCCGAAAAAGTCTCATCAAGTTACAAAATGCCAGTAGGTGGTATTGTTCTTTTTATCTTTTATCATGCTGCGTATATGTAGTATATGTTTCGCCAGGGGTTTATGAACAAACTTCAATTCCAACTCGTAAAACTTTGTCTTTAACAAAACGAAATAAAATATTGAGTGTGCAAGAGAGTGTGTGTGAAATGAGGATGGGTGGGTTACGGTTGGTTATCTGTAGTGTTGAGATGTGATCGAACTTTCAAAGTTATATAAAGACAGAAAGAGGATTTTCGAGTTGATAAAAAATAACTAAATAGATACAAAGTTATTGAATGATTTTCATTGTTTTTGTATTATTCCGTATAGTTAATGTATTTTGTTATTTTGTAGGAGTCGTCAAGAGACTAATACAAATCTACAAAATTGCAAAAACTAAGGCACAAAGCAGAAAAAAACGAAAAGGAAATGGAACTGTACATTATTTATAAAGACTTGTCAAGTGTGGTCGCAAAATCTCTGAGCTTATCAGAAATTTAATCCGGAAACGTACGATGAATTTACAATGTTTGTGTGTGTATATGTATCTCTCATATCATGCACATCTTTTGTTGTTTTAGCTGTGATTTTTAATAAAGTCACCACAACCCTTGGCGCTATTGATTTATAATTAATTCATACGTTGTCTGCTTAGCACTAACACTATGTTATTTGTCAAATTAGCTGTAATAAATAAGTAAAGATCGATAATAACATAATCCATTTTAATCAATGGTTATATGATGTTGTGTTTGTGGCAAAATTAATTAGTTAAAGTTCGAGTGAGAGTTTATTGCTGTTGAGAGTTGAAGTCAAATTGATATAGCGGAAGTGAATCTAGTACAATATATGGTATGTATATGTAGAAAACGAAAAAAATTTTAATTAGCTAAACTGTTGACCTGTTCGTGACATGGCCTCAAAAATTTTAATCCCATCCAACTTCATACTGCTTTTTCGGGCATAACAAGGAAAACTTTACCATAATATTAGAACCCTAACACGACCTACCAACCTACAACTCACTACTACCACCACCAACACGACTGTTATATTATCGATTAACTTGAAAATCAACCATTTACATTGCTTGTTCATCTTGATCATCATAAAGTCCAAGGACCCAAAACAACAATATTAATCAAACCCAATTCTCATCAATCTGAATTATTAAAAAGACGAATGGTTGTTGTCGTCGTCGTCGTCGTCGTCGTCGTTATCGTTATCGTTGCCGTTATTATAATTTGAGTCAAGCGAGATCATTTTAGAAAATTAAAGACAAACTACTGATCCGAAAATATTTTTTGAATGTTTAACAGTTTTTATCTTGAATATCTAATAGTTTCTATATAAGGAACTACAATTAATTAGTTCAGGCTTGTTTTGCTCCTCTATTATGTTTATGGCCTATTGAAATTTAACCATAAATAGGATAACTATCCATTAATCAATAAAGAAACGTTTCCGACTCTAATGATAATAAACACGCCAGGCCTTAATTTTTTACAGACAGACTCAGGTAGAACTTTTAATTTGAATCCTACTCTTCAAAGTAGGTAACCAAGAAAGTTGACTGAAGAAAAACAAGGAAAGATTTCTATCCGTATTGGAATATCATATCAATAATGCATATATTAAAACTCTTAACCCTTATTGAATATTCTAATGCTGTTTTTCTCGTGTTTCTTTTTGGGTTTTCCAACTTTTAAGTAGAATTAAATTGCAATCTGAATGAATAATTCTACGAACTATCTTAATGGATTTAAAAAAAAACATTCAATTTATAGTCACAGATTAACACTGGATAAGTACATAAAAATTAGTATTAATTACAAACAAAGCTAGATTTTAATAAACAATACTAAATAAATCAGAGTTTCCAAGCTAATTAATTAATTACATTTGCATTTATACAATTGAAAGCGTGATTTAATTTATCAACTAATGGTGTGACTTGTTTACCAATTTTGTATAATTCATGGAAATTAACAAAACCTTTATATTTTTCACGAATTTTTTACTATTTTACGGACAGTTTCTCCAATGTCAGCTAAATCTAATTGTCACTGACGAAATGTACTGTATAGGGAATGAAAATTCGGAACTGCTGATATGATTAGAGTATTTCAAAGGGGAAAAAAGAACTGTTTGGAAAAAAATAGTTCAATCGGGGAGTCATTTTAATTAAACGGTTTTTGTTCTAATCTGATGAACAGATTGGATAATTTAACTGTATTGTTAAATCGATTTAATAGTCGATTTTCAACAAAACAATCACTTCTCTATTTAGGACAGATCGTATACGAAATAAAAATAAAAACTTTGAATTGAACAAATATCAATAACAATTATAAATTTCTATCAACTGTGTCTAAAAACTAATTTAGTATTGTTTTATACTTTTAATTGTTTAGTTTAAAATATGCATACATTGTTACAAATCGATATATTCATTGCATCTGGAACGCATTTAGGAAATTTGTCATAATTTCAAGCAGGTAATGATATTTTTAAGAGTCCCATAGAATTATGGATATTACTAATAAAACTTCTTTCAATACATAGATATGACCATTTTTAATATAGTGTGCCACTTTTATTATTACTGGCGATGCTTAATATTTATGTATTATATTGATTTATATATAAATGATACACATTTAATAAAGTTATACAAAATATTGATAACACAACAATATTGATTCAGTAGGAGAATATATTTGGTTATAAATATATATTTTTAGTAGATATATTTATGGAAAATCAATAAATAATAATATTAGGATATTTCTAGAAATTACGTACTATATTTGTAGATACTGCTTATTGATAATAATCATCAACAACAAAATATAATATTTAAAAATAACGATGAGATCACAATTTTCAAATTCCAGGGGTAATAAGCCTGTCAAAGAACACTTTTTTAAACCACAAACAGAATCCTTATGTTAACAGCATTCGAAATCTACGTCACCAATTGTCGACATCCAAACATTTTTGAAGAATGTAGATCTTCATATTTACGCTGTAAGGCTTCAGACACAATAAAAGCAGGTTTCTAGTGCGCTGGCAACCAGCACTGACCCTTACGGGCAAAGTCTAAAATTGAATGCAGAATGTAAACATTTTGGTGGATGCGCCGGGCAAGAATTAATACTTTCCGTATAATTGGAAAGTTTAATTATTAATCAAGAAACCCACCCACGAAAATTTTTCATTCTTTCAAATTCTCCGCGAATATTTTTAGAAAAGAAATACATTTTGTGGAATACACAGCAGTATTTCATAGTTGAATATACTAGATAATCGGATTATCATTCGACCTGTCTTGTAATTAAAAACTGGAGTTTTTCTTTTTCGTACATAAATTATAACTGCGAACTAATAAATTCGTATGCTTTTTGATTTACTTTTAATTGGATTCCATGAAAAATAGCGATAATATAGTTCAGTTATAAAGAAATAAATTTAGTGTCAATGCAATATGAAGTTTTCCCAATTTTATGATAAATTTTCCAACATTTCACCGACACAAGATAAATTAGAGAAATTTTAATTAAACAACAATCGAAAAAGTTTTTAAGCCCAATAACAGTATAACTAATCAAAATGTTCAGTTTTAATATTACTTATTTTCAATTAAATAATTATCGATTTCTATTTTATGTGAAGATAATAATTGAAATTTGAGTTTACACAATTATGTATTGTACATATTGTCTATATGTTGATTAAATTAAAGTTTAATTCATCAAGAGTACATAAACATAGATTAGTCGAACTTAATATTTTATTTATTGATTTGTTTAATAAAAATCGAAAATCAATATAATTCCAAATTAATTCTTTTCTTTACATAGAGATTAAATTCAATTCGTTCAAATAAATGCTAAGACGCGATGCTGTGTAGACTCGAACTTGTAAGATAATGCATCTAAGGCAAGTTGAGAAACTTTTCGTAATCTAAAACTTCAAAGCTATTCATGGTATGAGTAAGAAAATTGTAGGAGTTCGGTAGGAGGATAGTAACAAAATGTTAAGAAACAAACTGTCAGTAGACGGCAGGAATTTGGGTTCTTTGGATTTATTTTAAGAGTTTAATTAATTTATAGACTATTTTTATAAAGATTTATTGTTTATATGTCAAATACATGCCAGAAAAAAAAACCGAAACTTATAAACTTTGGCTGACGTAAATTATCATCTAATATATGCAGTAGAACTAGTAGAAAGCAGAAGGTTGTTTTATATTTTATTATAACACATAATAGAAAGATACAACACACGCACGTATTATATGAGCATAGTAGAAACGCAATGACGTTAAGCTGAACGCGTCTGAAACTCAAAATATAATCCCTGAAAAAATAATGAGCTTATTTCAGTTGGTGACGTTCATTCTGTCTGTCATACAAACGCTGTCATAATCGACCCGTCAATCTTTCAGGAATTGTAAAATGTAAAGATACATAATATAGTGTATATATGTGTCTATTTATTTTTTATTGTTTGACATTTTTCTGTTTTTCGCCCTAATGCATGTATACCTTTTTTTCGTCAAAAGTGTGAAATAAAGTGGACAAATAAAAGAAAAAAAACTGTAAACGTTGAAGGTGGTAGTGGTGGTGGTGGGTTAAGGACAACTTCAAACGTGACCTCGTAAACTTCAACACACTATACACTACCTTCGTCGTCAACCAGTCTGTTAGTACACCGTCCTATTACTCCTATTCTACCAAATATTGTCTCAACCTTGTGACATTTCTCTTGTTTACCCTGTTTGTAAGTGCGTCCTAGAAAAGGCGGTATACACAATAATTTCAATGTATTGTAAATAGTATATTGGGTATATTCGTATTTATTCGTTCGACTTTTTCTGGTCTTTCAAAAGATGGATGATTACTAATTGGTTTGATTCTCGTAAGAGAAACCATAAGGATTTGCAAAATTGCACTATTCACTAACCGTTTCCTAGATGTTTTATGTAGGATATTTTGAAAATATAGATTCTTTCATGAAATTGAAAGACTTAATACAAGTGTCTACTGTTTCTTGCTCCTTTTTATGCACTGAGGACTGAACTCAATTGCATCTCAATCTTATTTCTTAGACATAAGGACATGGTTCTATTAACATAATGTTTGATAGTTTAGAAAAGATCCCAACTAATGGTAGGTTGTTAGATTTCGTAAAAGGTTATGCCTACAAAAAATTGTATAAAATATTGCGACAATTTACGTAAACACCTTGGTAATTAAACAAGAAATTTCGCTAAGCTTTATTGTAATGGTGAACATAATAAGAACTTGTTGCGCATATTTTCTGCATATTGCAATTTAATTATAGTCAAAATCAATCAGTTGTGCTTATTATGCCGCAAGTGCTCGACTGTCTTCGACAAGTCGTTGGTAACAATGTTGCTCAGTCAATTAACTTAACCAACTTAACTGAATGTCTTACAATTTGAGGTGCTTTATTAAAAATGAATAGATAAAATAATAAAAAAGAATGCGTCTTCTATAAATAATATTATACGCTTTTAAATGCAGAAAATGTTTTAATAAATTTCAAAATTCAAGTTTTATGAGTGCATCGGATATGCAAACAGCTTGACATATGTACCTTTTTGAACGAAAATATCAAACCGAAAGTGTCTCTTTGTTCTACTCTTAACAAGCAATTATGGAAAAAAGAAGAAAAGTCCAGCTTTAATAAAGTCAGTTGCAGTTTCACCCTTCTGAGCCTTTCCAAATCGCATTCTCTCTCTAGAACAGAAGGATGACGTTTATTATCCTGTCAAGAGACTTATTTTTGAAAGACATTTCAATTTATGTCTGTATTTTCATTACAATACTTTTTTCTATTGTTATTATTACTATACTTATTTTGCTTTTAAGTTAAATTTTTTTTTTCGAGATGTAAAATCTTTGAAATTCTTTTTGAATGTTTTTGATTAAATCCGCAAATTTGCAACGGTTGATAAATGTGCGCTATTTAAAAACTTTCCCGTCCATAAATCATATTACCCGAACTGAATAAAATTCCAATTGTAAAAATTTTTATGGTAATATTTTTGATGTCGGTCATACGTTCTAGTAGTAGAGATTAAAGTCTTTAAACGTATGCAAAGATTAATCAAAGTTTTGTGATTTTTAACACACATATACATACATAATTCCAGTAGTTTTCAAACAAAATCGAACTAGAGGAAATTTATGAATCGCATATCCTTCGGAAATCTGGGATTTTAAAACAAAAACTAAAAAAAAAAGAAAAAGAGAGGAAGAGAAACTTTCCACACCTGTAACTTTTCGATTACATATTCTAATAGTAAATCGTTGGCAAAATATTTGTGGAACCATATGAGAGTAGTAGATGGGAAGAACGAACCGGCCAAAAAAAATCAATAGCTTCTGTTTGTTTTCTATCTAGTTTTTGGAATGATACGTAGAATTTCAGCGCCCGAGGAATTTTAATGATACCATATTTTAAGAATTTATTACTATTCCTACCTTGTGCTACGACAATAATGATAATATATTTGATACTCTGTAAACGGTCGATAAACCTACATGTGCAAAACAGGATCAGAAGAAAAAGGAGCAGAAAGAAAGAACGAAAATATTACCGTATTTGAATGATATGTATGTCGTTACCATTTCCACATCATCTAATAATATACGTACAGATAAAATTTTATTAATGTATACCTACAATAAAGTGGATTTATCTATTAAATAACTGTGGAATTTTTTTGAGGTCAGTTTGGTAATTCAATGTGTTTCTGATCCCTGTGCTTTGAGTATCGACCCAAATTGGACAAAATGAAATCGGGAGGTCTATTAGGACGACGACTTTACGAACATAAGAAGAAAAGGCTGTTTAAGACATTTCTGAAATAATGAAATAAAATTCAATAGAAAACAGTGAAATATGATTTAATGTTATAAAATTCTCAAAATATCATTTGATCGTTATCAGAAAAGTGAGCAATTTATTTTTTGAGGTTCAAAAATCTACAAAAAAGTTGTAACAGAACTCTAAATTATAATTTATTATAAATAATCCATTCATTGTTATCAATAATTCAATTACACAGTTTGTCAAAAACCTCAATGATCACGAATAAAATTGGGTCTACAGTAATTTTTTACTCGCCATTAAAATAAACTTACCCCAATTTTTTTTTAATTAGGAAGATGTTTGCGTGAATTGTTATCATATTTTATATTTTTTAACAGACGTGACCGTATAGGCATAACCTTCGGTTTTCCGTTATTTAATTAAAATTGCTCTAAAAATTGTAATCTCCTCCATATAACTAGGACAATATAATAGTTTTACGGATCTACTCCATCAACATTCTGTGGTGTTGAAGTACCATTGAATTCAGAGTATTGGTGTCATTGGTGTGGGAAACTAGAAACGCTAGAGTAGTATAAACCATTAAATAAGTAAATAGAACCACAGAGGCAGAATTAAGGAACGAATGGATTTAAAAATCTAGATTTGAGCTTCCCAGGATCTTAACTATGTCTCAATTGATCTTTAGTTATACTTCTTAGGTATTATGTTGTTGTTTTGTTCACTCTGTTTTGATCCTAACACCACACACAATTATCATTCATTCCGACCAAATTTCTGTCAAATACTCAACTATAACAATTACGAATAGCAGTATGTTACCAACGATGGCATTATTTAGTTCAGCGTCAATCCTGCTTTATATAGAGTAGAGGCATCTAATCCTGGCTCCTTAATTAGTCCCTGCGAGCTTTATCTCGCAGCTTTTCCATCTGAGCCTAAGTCTCTATCGTCGTATCCACCATCCCAACAACCAACTACTATCCCATCCTCTCATACTCTTTAAAACTCCTCATTCCACTTGGGACAACATAAATTATTACTTAAATCTCGCAAGTCACGATGATGGCAGGTGTATCAGTTCTGAAACTTCCCGACAATTGAACTACTCGTGTTACTTGTCAGTTGAGAGCTGCTGCTCGTTCAATTTAATATTAGTGATGGTCGTGTGCTAGATGGTAGTTGAAAATCAGTGGGGAAAGTTTCAATTTATTTTTCTTACGAGCTTTCGTTCATCTATACGTTAGTTTACGGTTATTAGATATACTATGATCGAAGGTGATTTCATACATACATACACATACATATTGTATATAGGTGTAGTATATAATGGTGGTATATGGTACAACATTTCACATTTGACGATCGCGTGTTTGATAACAATTAAATTTCAAGATACCCATCTGTGCAAGTCGCTATCGGTAGTTGTAATTCAGTTTTCTGCACTGTTGAACCATTTTGAAGGCTCTATAGTTAGGATTAATAGTTCACACTAACTGGTTGCTTGAAATTAAAACAAGAAAAACAATACTTTCACAGATAGTAGCTTTTATTAGGCTTAGGAGGAGTGAAATATAAAAAAAAACAATGATTATACTATACAGGTACTTTAAATATCAGTTGAAACTTTCCAAATTCTCTAAACCCATGACAACAGTTATTTTACTAATTCTGCTACGATTATCCATGATGCCAAACGAGCTATTTGCGCAACTTACATGCTTTTTTTTAAAGCTTTATTGTTCGCTTTAACCTAGGTAAGTACTGCGAAAGCCCTCTAATGACTGACAATAAGAGGTAAACCGATCACTCTATAACACCCAAAATCATTTGTTATTTGTTCCATTACTGGGAAATTAATGTTATTTTGTTATTTTCTCTTACCAGTGTTTTCGTGAAAGTGTAGCTTTGAAATGAAAAATTTTTCTCCATCTGTGCTATTTGTTTACGATGTTATCCTTCCGAAATCTATATCGTCTTTTTTGACGTATTTTGGTTTTTATGATATGCAGGTTTACACTTTTTGACAAAAAAATTAATTAAAAACAACAGTTTATTTGCTTTTAATTATACTTTTAATTGAAGATACCGTATAATTGTGTGGATCGCATGCAATAAACTTGAAAACAATATATCGATCCTTCTAGTAAAATGGTAAAATAAAACAAACACAATCTGAAATTGAATCCAACTAGTTTGTCATTGTTGTTTTATCCTATTCTCCCTTTTCATTTCTTTCTTTTTAGATTGTAACAGTTTGCAAACCGCAAACATAAATTTGCAGTCTATTTTGTTAAGTACATTTCCATTTTCAACAAATAGACTTCAAGTTTTATTTGTCCTTTGGAAATCTCCCATATTACAATACAATACACACTTTTGTGTTTTGATTCAATTGAAGAATACTTAAATATTTATAATTTTGTAATTATACGGTTAATACTTACAGGTATATTTCATAGACTGTATCATCTCTCTACCGGAAAAAACAATGTAGAGATAATTTAATTACTGCTTCGTCACCGTTCATTGTTCCACGATTCGATTAAACGAAAGCTATTCTTTCTAGTTTAAAGAGCTTTGACCTAATTCCTTTCTTCTATATTAACACTCACGATATGGGCACCTTTTTTTTTATTCTGACGAAAACAGACGTATATATATCAAACCTTTACCTGCACAATTATAAAACTGTAAACACATACACAAAAGAATGGAAACAATATCACGAACATTAAACAATATCAGGAACGCCAAAGAATGGATAATGGAAAAGGAGCAGAAAAAGGGAGCAAAAAAATACTCCTATCAAATATATGATGGAGCGTGAAGTATGATCTGTCACTAATTCTCTTGATTGGTGTTAGAAACTGAAATGAATTAGAAAAATTGTTTCTGAAATGAATTAGAAAAATTGTTTCTCAAATAACCATTAATTTCCTTCAAGTATTTAGTTGGAATGAAAGAAAGACGGTAATTTCAATTTAATCAATTTTTAATCTGTTTTATAATCACATTAAGGTGTAAATTGTCATTAAATCAATTGTTGCGACAGTATAGAAGAGAAACACTAAATTTTACTGCAAAAAATTCTATTGTTAGAATCTAATTATGAATTTTATAAAAGGGGACCATAATATAAAAGCACAACTTTTGACAGAATCCCTTTATTTGAAGTTTATTGAGAGATTAATGAATATTACAGGCACCTTATGTGTCAAAATTTAATAACTTTTGGATTACCAGACAAAGAACTGAAGAAGTAAAATTTCTAAAATACGAGGAATTTTCAAATGTCCTCGTAAAAAGGAAATGGTTTGAAGTGTGATCGTTTATTGAGTGATTAGTATTCAATAATTCAGTTATTTCGACAAAATATCAGGGTTTTTTTAAAGATCATGACTGGAAATGGAGGAATCGATATAATATTGTTGAACCTTTATGCAAATCAGTTAACGCCTAATAGAAACAAAGTCTGTACTAAATTTACATTTAATGGAGACTTTACTCATACCTACATCTTGAAATATTGTATAGCCAAACCTTATTTAAAGGAGAGAGAATCAAAATAGACCAAAAAATGAAGAGGGAACAGGAACAGGTACAAGGAACTCAAATTTGCATTATTTTCATGGGTTATGAATCTCTCCTGTGTAACGGATTTTTGGGGATAAATAACCAATATCAAACACGTACTTAAATAGATTTGAGAGATTCCATTAAGGTGTCTATACACGGAAAAAATTCTCCCCTAACATGCCCATTCTTTTGCTAACAAAATGACAAAAGTTGGTTTGTTCTTTATTTTTAGAATGAGAGGTTCTATCTACCCCTTACTTGTCGCAAGAGAAGAGGAACCATTTGGAATGCTTTTACTGTATTTCTTATCTTTCACGGCTTATTGACCCTATTTTAATTAAAATTATTTATATATTTGAACTTTAACATTAACGATACACAAGCCCCGGTTTCAATAATCTCTAAAGCAAGTGGACGATAATTAACCTGGGTGATAAGGTCAATATCCCAATTGTTATTATTTCCTTACACTATCTTACTCTCTATAGAATTGCTGTACTATCCTTGTGATAGTTGATAACTAACAAGTTGGCCGAAAACTGTATGATAGATTCGGATTACACAAACTTTAGAATTATTACAGTACTAAAGAGCTTTCTGTCTGATAACAGGCGGTTAAGCTATTGCCAAAACAATCCGTTAAGATACTTTAATTTGTGTACATTACGTGTGCAACAAGCAACATGATCTACAGTTAGAGGTTTTCGGGACAACTATCTTTCAGTATTTTTCATAGATTTGTTTAGCGGAGAGTTTCCATCTAGTTGGAAATCGGTATACCTTCACTTATGCCCAGTTGCACCGATCATTGTCAAGGATTGATGGAAGCACACAAAATGAGTTTTTGAATTTTATTCAACTACACTATTTCCAGTGTGTTAATATTTGAAAAACAACAAAATAGTGACGATATTTCATTAGCAACGGAAAATACATTTACGAAAAGCCCAATTTGTTTCGTGTCATATTTCGTATAAATTGGTTACATAATTTCATCAAATCAAATAAAAGAAATTTTCATATTGCTAGTAAATATTATTATTCACCTAATATAGTCACAAATAATGGCTCTCTTTCTATAATAGTAGCTAGAATCATAATATACATATATAAGAATCAAAAATATAGAAAATTACAATCTACTTAATAAAGTAACGAATTTCAATCAAGATTAATGGTTTATCAATAATATTCGTGAACTGAATAATCTAATGTTTTCCGTCTATTTTAAGAACTCCATTGGATTCCTGTAACTTGAGATAGCTTTTTATCAGTTTTTCCTTCCTGCCGTTCCATTCTGTTATTTGATTGTATTAAAAGTAAGCAGTTAAAGTTGTACAATAGTTGATGGAGGTGACCTAATTCGTTGAAAATATTTACTGTAAGACCATTATTAGGAATGGATTCTTTCAATTCAGTCATTTACAAAAAGAGAATATTTAATATCTATTACAATAGATGTTTTAACTTTCATATAACAATTGAGTAGCATAGATAATAAAATACCAGAAAGGTATTTAATGAATAATCCAGTTTTGAAAAGGAAAGGTTTTTAATGTTGTCGTTGGTATATCGTCGTAGTAATCACCGAAGGAAATTCGTCATAATTACTGTAATTTTCATATCGATCTTCATATATATTGACTGATGACCAATTATTTACAATTTAAAACTATTTGTGATATTCGAAAACCATTCAATAGAATACAAATAACACCTGTACTTGATCCATCATTAATCAAAACTTTCGGCATATAGAAAATTGATAAAATATTACATAACAGACGCTTTTCTATTATTTAACAGAAAGCTCTATAATACTTGAAAAAAAAACAATTTTTTTTTCTAGTAATTCCATTGACTAGACAGCATTTTCTATTGTTGTTACTCTTTTTGTTCCAGGTATTTACTTTTATTAACAAAAAAGTTACAAATGACAAAAACAGCCAAGATATTGTGAGTAAGTTTTTCTAAATTTCCGTAGAGCAAATTCCAGTAAAATTTATTTATTAAATTCAATAAGTTGTTTCTGGAAATATATCCGAAAGAACCAAGACTCTACTTGGTAGTTGAGTTGTTACTGGAATAAAAATTCGCGATGTTTCCCAATTATTTCTAGAGAAAAAACTGTTTTAAATGATGGATTTACATGATGCCTGTTAAAAAGAACGCGACAAAAAATTCTTTAATAATTTATTGTCAAGTCGAGTAATTTTTGCGCCGTGAAAGAACAAGTTTTCGGTTAAGATGAATATTACATTTTTAATTACTAGTTGAGTTAATTTCTTTTACTCCACTCCACAGTATCGAGAATTTAAGTAACGTCGAAGTAATATAGCAACTAACAAACTATTATAGTTGTAGGAATATCGGCAATACGTTTCAATTTCCATTTGTAATTCCAAAATTACTTGCGTCTTGACACAAATATAGATCCCGATATTTTACAGTTCTCTAAGGAAGTTCGGTTAGATATTCTGAATGTGTACAGTAAAAAGTGGTAAGTATGGTGGAAAGAAAAATATACACTACACATA
>JAZBHA010000158.1:16017-80273 GCA_037464855.1 Iselma pallidipennis | reverse complement strand
CTGTTGATCTTGAGTAGAGGCAGAAGGACATCGTAACGAATTCTTTCAAAATCCAGAAAAAATATTATCTCAAAATGGAAAAGAATAAATTATCCAATTTCAATACGTTGTGTAGAATCGGTTGAAATACGATCTTTCGATAGAGTGAGAGTGGTGGTATATTACCGGATGTAAGTCTCATTCATTTTGAGTGTATCTTCATATATAAAAAGAGCTCTCCACCCGAAATATGTTATCATTCAAATCGAATTTACGTTGTAAGCTGGCAATATGAAGGGACAGGCGTTTAACTGTAATGTGAAATCGATACCTTACTTTTTTTTCCACTCTTTTCTCTTTTTACCAGTACATGACTGAATGTTTCAGCTTGAGGCCATTTAAAAACGTTACCTGCTGGAATATTGAAGCAGTGTCGAAAATATCGATATCGCTTCCCTTTAATGAAAGAGTGGAAAAATCAACTGTGAGTCTTCATTTGTGATAAAAAAAATTGAGTTTTTTTAACAAAATATATAACAAAAAGGAATAATTTAAGAATAGATACCGTACATTGTAGGTATACCAGAAAATTTCATAAGAATTTGTTAAATTCTTTACCTGGGACAAAGAAGAGACCCAAATCAACATGAACAAAACTTCATTATCTTTTTTGTAGCTTCTATGTTTTTTCTCGTTCAAGGATGGAGGAAAGGAGGAAATGTTGGAGGCGTATCTAACTACGTAAAATACAGGGACGAGATTCAAATGGCCAGCCGATTTTTCGGGGAAATGCTGACTGATAGGGACGACTGACTGTTTAACCCCATCGCGATTACTACCCCCAGATTTAAGACCTTTCCAGGCTTTTTGGGAAAACGACTTTTTCCAACTTTCATACGTGGTTCGTTTGCATGACCGTTTTTATTATTTTTAAATAAATTGTTCCGTAACACGGAAAACTTCCTAATAGTGTAATTACAAACATTCATAAATTGTATTATTTATTATTTATAAAGAAATGAAAGATAGTAAGAATATTATAGTTGTTGGTTTCTAATCATATTGGTAAAGTTTCGAACATTATCGGCTTGTTATAAAAGTTGTCGTAACACTAAAATATCTAACAATAAGTAATGTACATAATAATATACATATATGGAAAGTAAATGGATATCAAATTTGTAATTTCCATGATATTCACTATTAAATAGGAACGAAATCAGAAGCAATTTATTTCAATTAACGTAAAGAAAATTTTATTAGAAATTCTAGATGTTCAGATTAGTTTGAGAATATGAGCGAATCATATATTATGATCGAATTTCTAGTTTACCTTCAGCACGCCTACACAGACTACTTTTGTAAATATGGACTTTAATTAATCCAATTATTGATAATAAAACCTGCTTAAAAAACACTACTTTTCAACTGAATGTTGAGCAAGTTTCCTGTATTTATTACAAGGCAGGAGACTTCTGATAATCTCCAGTACTTTCCGAATAAATTTTCAACAGGCACACATGCATTGATAATCAAGAAAAATCTACGTAGCAGCAGGAGGGCAGAAGGATGCCTGTCACGAGAGGTTAAAAATGCACTTTCAATGTAAGCATAACAGGAGGCTTCCGGGCTCGAAGCTTCCAGAAAGCTTTCCTTTCGATTTTTCGGTAAACACATGTGTTGCAACGTTGGAGTGCACCATAATTTATTCTTAGTGGTGTCTCTGGTCTGGCGTCTTGAGACCTTGGGTAGCAATATAAAATACACAAATTGATAGTGTCGCAGGGAGTAGATAAAATACAAATCATTCTTCTGTAATTGCTCGTTATCCTTTGACTGTAAACGTCTACACGCTTCGTAGTATTATTTGAATCGGGTTTCAAAATTGTCTTTTATGGTCAAATCCCATCACTTTAACCAATTAACAGTTGCTGCAAGTTTGATCAGTTGAACATTCACGCACATATACACACAGAACATCTATCTGTCTACAGATAACCATTTATCTCTACTCTTGAGGCCAATAAAATGAATCACCAAACCAGACTCAAAACACACATTTAAATCAAGACATTCTCTATCTTTGCTGTATTGATTCGTTGCTGATCCAGTGGAAAAACACACGAACAAAAATCAATAACTACTAAAAAGAATTTTTGCAAGATTTGCTTATCCTCGTAAAGGATATTTGTATTTCTTTTGATTTACTGCTAAGGTTCAACGAGCAAAACCAAATAATTGTACAACAATCCAGTCGAGTATACTTTTTGAGTTCGTTGTTTAAAACTTGATATTTTGGTATTAATTGAATCAAAGGATTAGCTATCTAAATTGGATTAAATAGCATTTGACTTTAATAGTCATCAAATCCAGAATATAGTTTAATAGTAACAGTCAATAATAATACGGTTCAATAAGGGTGAATATCCGAAATATGCTCAAATCAATGGGATAAATTTTGATCCAAATATTAACCATAAGTGGAATACCTAAAACGTATGGATTATTAATGAAATTTTTTCAAAACGATTTTTAAATATTCCATTGATATTTGTAATTAAAATTGCAAATCGGTACACATTTCGGAATGTTATTCATATTATAAGGGCAAGTTAAATTGCGTTTTGGATAACACATGAGGGTGTCACATTAATTAAAATTATTACACCCATATTCGATACATACAAAACTTTGTGTGTGAGTGCGAGCATTTTAGAGTGGAAACTAGAGTTAAAGTCATGAGGCGAGATGGTAATAAAGGAACATAAATGATAAAGTTCTATATGAACAGAAGTTGAAGTAAACTTAAACTGACTTATTCAGGTTGATGTTAGGTGCTTAAACAATAAATAATTTCTATTAAGTCTCTGTAACAAAATTACTCTTGTTGAAATGTATCTAAATAATGATACTCATATTCAGGAGTAGAGTGTTATTAATATTAAGTGCACCCTCACTTTAAGGGAATTTCTATATTTCTAACTTCAATTGAAGTAAAATGCAAACACTAGAATAGTTGTTTGTTAATCAGATGCAATTCTAATTGAATTGTTTCTGAATTTGGAAAGTCGATTTACATTTTCATGAAGTTAAAATACAGTTAGATATAAATACAAGAATTCCATTTCCTCAATATCATTTCCTTACGTAAGTACGTATACTGGTTGGTGGCAAGCTTCTAGGTACATAGGCGAAAAGAGGCTGGGTCGGGAGTGAGAACACTCTATAAAGATTTTGTATAAGTGTAACAGAAACAACAATTGGTGTGTTTGGGTAGAAGTTTACCTGCACTGGACAATGAAGAAGCCCCCTCCCTTCACGTTGTACATTTAGGTCACTGTTGCCCTTATACAAAATCTCTATAAAGTGTTCTCACTCCCTCTCGCCTATGTACCTAGAAGCTTGCCACCAAGCAGTATATTTAGCAAGTTTATCAGTAATAAGTAAATGAAAACGTATAAGCAAATCTTAAAAAAGTAAACGTATCACAGAAATGTTTAGATAATTTACCCCGGCGCATCCACCATTTCCCTACTAACTGTTAATGGGCCAGTTTCATAATCAGTTTATGCTCACTTTAGCTTTGTCAACTACCGTTCTAAGCCTATAGCGACCCCCGAATGGTCACATATGGACTTAGAATGTGACCTTACAAGTTAAAGTCGCCTTGCAATTCATTTAACATTTAAAATTTGAAAACACTTTCTAATTGTAAGTCTGGTAGAAACGTTGGTGAAATTTTATAGGCGTCTTGTTTTATTTTTTGTTTTGCCTTCTATCTGGACGCGAAAGTCTGAAGATGAAGCATCCCTCACTTAGTCAAGTTGAGATTCGGACGCAACAATCAGTCCG
The DNA here is from genome assembly GCA_037464855.1 of Iselma pallidipennis. NCBI lineage: Eukaryota > Metazoa > Arthropoda > Insecta > Coleoptera > Meloidae > Iselma > Iselma pallidipennis. Next base: position 76,442 of record JAZBHA010000158.1, on the reverse strand, counting down.
GGACTGTTGGGAAATTTCCCACTGGACCAATTTCAGGAAGTGGTTCAAAAATAGCATTCCAACGATTTTCATATATTTTCATTATAATTGAATATTTATCATATAAAACGGGTATTTCATTCATTTTGTAAAACAATATTGAAAAATTTACATCTTCAATATAATCTTTGCTTATATTATTTGTTCTCTGTTGTACTGTTCAGATTTGTTGCAACTTTAAACTGAAGCTCAACTTGACGTCTTCGGTTTGTCGCTTCTGCTTTTCCCCCACAAGTCCTTAGGGATAGTAGGCAAGATCCACACCACACCACAGAGATTTGTCTTTCCAACTCCCATCACTAGACGACGGCTCGTATTCCTTTTGTTTTTATATATAGGAGTGAGAGCTTTGTTGAGCTTATTTATATTCTTTTCACATATGTACGGTGAATATCTAAACATCAGGACAACTTCATATTCTACTGCCAATTCAGGAAAAAATAAGAAAACGAAACATATACTTACAAGTTCCAATAAAGTTGTACGTTTATTTTCTCACGAAACGAGAACGACTTAAATCAATTTTGATCCGGAGCTTTTCGCCAAGTCAATCTAACTTTGCAATCCAAAAAAAAAGAAAGAAAAAGAAAATACGAAACACGAAGAAAAAAAAATATTAATTAATTTCTTTTAGGATCAACTGACAAACAAAGAAAATTTTCAAACAGCAGTAGAAAAGAATTGAGCTAGTTTTCAATTAGACTTGAGTGATATCCATCCTCTATGTAGAGACACACACAATCGATTGTTATCGACACGATTGTTGATAGAGAAATATTGCTATTTTGAAATCGAGAAGTAATACAGTTTAACACTTTTTTTCCATGAGATTGTCTTACAATCCCTCGAGAACGAATCGATACACTTTTAAACAAAAGAAAAGAAAATATAATACAAAAAATGGTTCACTTCAATTCGAGACTTTGATTAATGCGATTTAGCTCCAGCTAGATTCTTATTTAAGCGCCTCACAACAAATAAACATTAAAAAAAATTCAATTTACTTTTAAATTTTTTTTTTAATAACACGTTAAACAAGATAATTAATAGCATTGTTATTTCTGTTATCGCTATTTTAATTTTAGAAACATTAGTGTTGTCTGATAACTTTCAGCTTTACGTTTTCCACTAATTTCATTTTTACTGTCTCTTCGTTCTCTTCCCTTCTTTCCTCCCCGTGTTGGATCCTCTAAAATTCTATGTGAAATTTTAATAAAGTTTCCTTAAACATATGCCTCCAACATCAAATGCTAATTATTATATGCCATCATTAATGTCATATTACGAGTTTATTAAGTTAGCGTTGTTGCTTTCCTCTATCGTAAAATAAATTTGCGCCGCATTTTTTCCACATTAAGGCAAATTTAAATTAATTTAGAAATATTAGATGCACGCTTTTAGCTGAAGTGCCTATTATGTTATTTATTAGATATTTTTTTTAAGGTTGACATTTTAAAATACAATTTACACTAGCCGGGTTTTCGTTGTACAGGCTGCGTCTATTTATTATTGCTTTTTATGGCTCTTTCAGTGTAGCTGTAAATTTTTGTTAAGTTTTAAATATAATTTCATATTTTTTATAATCAAAATCCTGCACTGAAGAATATAAAGGACGAACGAATAATATAATTGAAATTGGTAAGAATGGAGTGAGAGTGCAAGTGCAAGAAATTTATATGTTAATGGCAATGTGAGAAATTGAGCAATCCATGGAATGTCTAGTTAATTTTCAGAATGATTGAAGTGACAGGAAATATATCAACAAACCAGGTGTTCTCAAAGCCTTTACTTGATGGCTGCACATGTTTTTGCTTTGTGATTGGTAATTGCCACACGGTGGCTTGCTACCTAGCTTTTGCACTGCCCTTACAAGCCAATGTGGACGGGGCTATATGATTACACTGCACACTGCCACTGCACTTGTTACTGCCATTGCCCTATGTGATCATAAGTTTAACAGACATTCTGCAGAATGCTTAGGAGGGTAGATCAGTTATTCTGCAGAATGATTAACAAAACCGTCAATCTGCAAATAGTTTGCGTATTGTCTACCACTTTAATCATTTTGCAACTAGACATTCCGTGGATTGCTCAATTTCTCACATTGTCGACCACATCTACACAGAAAAAGACAATTTAATTCGTGTTGTTTTTCCTTTCTTCTAATATCCGTTATTTAATTATTATTTTTCTATATTTCTCTACAAATAAAAATCTCTGCAATATGTAGACACAGAAACACACAACAAAGAACAGTAAAAACTCAACACAATTAAACTTGACATGTGGTGAGATGGTAACAACACCACACAGAACCATTAATCAACAGGAAAATATTTGAAAATACATCCAGACGGATGAGATGAAGATTCGATTTGAGAAAGATGAATTAGTGCTTTTCTCTAATCTTTTAGTGTAGGTAATTCATTAAAATGTATGAACTGTAAATGTAACACATATTGTTGGTTTGGTATTTTATTTATTTGGAAATGGGGAAAGAACAATTCGAAACTATTTAGAAAATATGTAGGGTTGCCGGATGTGATGATCGAACAGTTTTGAAGACAATAGTAGTGACGTTTAAAGAACAATTAATCTGTTTAAGCTGTTGTTGGATACTATTACCTCTACTATCTAAAATCTATTTTAGCACTAATTGAAACACACAAAGAGATTGTCAACAATACGGAAACGAATTAGAATTGTCTTTAATTGATTTATTTTGAGTATCAATTTTGGTGATGCTAGAGTTTCATTTGGAAAAAGTGGACACAGATCATGCATAATCGTATATTTTGAATTTGTAGCAAAGTGTCCCTTAACATTCTGCTTTTAGATAATTGAAACTCAATACAGCAAAGAATTTTTTTCATTTTAGATAATAACCGATACTATTACCCTGTCGTTGTTTTCAACAGTTATCCAGTACTGGCACTTAATCAATAATTCGAGTACTCTGAACATGAGATAATCGACATGAGAAGTTTCGTAATTATTGTTGAGATATAAGTTTATTGTAGATGGTAATGATGATGACAGTGACAATGATATTGTCCCTTTTGGCTCTCTCTCTCTCTTTCCCTCTTAATCATAAATCGGTTCAATTTAACTACTTGGTAGTTTTCTCTTCAAGTTGAAATTCAAGATTCGCCTCTAGCTTCCAACTCTATTAATCTTCACATAAATATTCATCGTTTCTAATTTACGATATATGATGATGCTGCTTGAAGATCTATCTAATTACATTTACAATAGAAAATCGATAATACGAGGCAACAGTTCACATACTTCTATCTACTAGTAGGATTAAAGTCAGTTCGTAATATGAAAGTAGTGGTGCTTATTTTTCGAATCGTCTAAATCTTTCAGCTTAGATTTTTTTCTGTTTCTTTACACGTCCATTGCTTGTTTCTATTTGGTTTTCTGGATCTTTGTTTATTCTTTTTGCAACTATCTTCTTTGACCTAAAACTCTTTCAGACCACTAAAAATTTATTGATATCTATTGGAAATATTCGCTAGGGTTGTTTAGCCAAGATCGTTCTGCAGAATTGCTTGTACACTATTGGTCGAGTTTTGTTTTTACCGCAAAGGGAGAAGGCTATCCATGAAGACTCAACAAGGAGTTGCGTACGGAATATCGTTTAACTGTCAAAATAGTCCTCGTTGACGATAACGGAGGCAGGTTATCTTGTTACAGGATCCCACCGCCGAACTTTTTTTAAAATTAAATCACAACAGTAAAAGAGCATTATCATGTGGTTGTTACCGTGTATTTTGGATATTTCCATAACAAGATTAAATGATAATAATTAGTTTATATTCGATTAATAACATTAGTTAGCATTATTTAAAACATCAAATACTCAAAACGGAATTAAATTTATATGGTGATTTATTTTCAAATATATTTAATGTACACACACATACATATATTTACAGTTACACTTGTACAAAAACAAATCATCTATTTAAAATGGAAAACAAACAGCATTAAATAAACAAATAAAATGTTTGTTTATTTTAAATTATGTTTTTTCGTAAAATGTATTTGTAATATTTAAACAAAATAATAGCAATAAAAGAATGTGAATACACATAAAGTGATATCAGTATTTCACTAGGTAATCATTTAATTAGGTAATTGGAAAGTTGGAGAACTATTGAGAAACAAATGGTTTCCTCTTGTATTTCCAGACTAGTCAATTTGATTTGTTAACTAGATTATCTGCTTTATGAAGCAAGGGTTTACCAATGTGTCAACACTATATAGGATTCTCCTACTTTAATATAGTTTGGTAAAAAAAGATTTTCACCTGAAATCATATCAAATTCTACAACAATTTACACATAAAATTCGTCAAATTTCAGAATGAAAAAGCTAAGATTTTTTACAAACTCCCATAAATATTCAGAAATTAGATATTGTACTGAATTTGGAAACTTTATTTTTATTTAATTAATTTGAAACATGCCAATTACAATTAACTTCTGCCGTTTTGGAGTTTTCATTGGAAATTAATTTTATTGGTCCAACAAGTTTATCATCCAACAACAGTTGAAGAATGTTTTAAGCTTGTATTTCATGTGAAAATTGAAATTGTTTATTTAATTTATTATCTCGTGTCAGTGGTTTGATTCTACATATACCTACATTGATAAGACATGATCAAATACAAGAAATTAATTAATTTGTTTCCATTTATTTATTATATACAGAGAAACATTAAAATTATCAATTTGGTTTGTTTCAATTATTTAATTAAATTTTCATAATAGTCTGTATATATATTGAAACAAACATTCTATTTTATTTTGAATGAATATTTAATGGAACAATTGAAATTGTCTCCCTCTAGACACTAACTAAAATGTCAGAATCTCGGAATTTGATTATAAATTATTAATTATATGTATAAGGTATGGTGTAGAAATGAAACAGGTATCCTATAAACACCCACATACTATAATAAACAACCAACTTGTTAATTTCTGATTAAATTAAATTAAATATTAAAGGAGGGTAGGTAACACAACTGAGGTCTTTAGAATAGAAATGACGTATACGCCCACAAGTCGTCGATCTATACGTTTCTATTCCAACCTACCCCAGAAACAGTCTTTTTTCATTTGAACATTTTCCTCGAAATTAAATGTTGTCTCTTACGTCATTGCTATTGTAAAGTTTTCAATTGACAAGTGTTTGGAAACAAATAAATAAACCTTTCTTTATATCGACGTATGTAAATTTTAGATTTGAACTAACTATATAAATATTTATTCGATAATCCATCAATTTTGTGTGTTAAAGTAGGGTAATAATAGATAAGTATATGTATGTAGATGTTCGTATGGATAGGGTCGATCGATCGCTTTTGGCACAGTTCTCCAACTATCATTTCATCCCAATTGCCTGATTGTGGACTAGGTCAGTATTTTCATCTCTACCACACCCGCTACTGTGTTGGAAAAGAATAAAGAGGCACACAAGAACGTGTACACATGTTAGATTAAAATTGTACCGGTTTTTTTTTATTACTTTTATCATTCACTAGCAAGGACGTGACCAAAAAATTACACAAACTCTATTGTTATCAATCACTTTACGCATGTATCTGAGAAAGTACTCTGCAGTAGTTTAGAGTAAAGATGCACAGATAAAGATGCAATTATAAACATAGGAAAATATACAGAATTTCCCCAAAAAAATTCACTTTGTTATATTCTCCCAAGTTTTGTCACTTTCGTCTAAGGGGCCAAGTCAAAATAGTTGGATTATACAAGCATTACTGACATCATATCCTATTAATTTGTTGCCAAAGACGCATACTGTTAATACCAACACAAATAACTGATATCGGCGATACGAAAGATGAATATTAATAAAAATTCGCAAGCATTTAGTAGATGATTTGTACGATTATATCTATATTTAAAACGGAAAGTATTAAATATACAGAATTTTATCTTTTGCAAATTTGGCAATATTTTAAAGTATAATCCTGAAATAATGGAATTAAAAAAAAATGCCATGTTTCAGTTTCAACTCAACTCGATAGGGAGTTATCTTGACACTTTGCGACGCTTTTTAAAATCGAGCTTAAAATTATATTTCCACTCATTTATTATATATTCAAATAAGGTAGAAATTTTTTATCATTCTTCTTCATATTATTGTCATCTATTCTTAGACATTCTCTTTTCTTCTCTCTTTTTTGTTTGTATAGGAAAAATCTTAATATGTATCTATGGGAAATAGAAGGATTCTGTCCTTTCATCTTTTTTTATCTCTAGGAACATATCAGTAAATTATTCATGAAAGAAAATGATGTCATAAAAGACGGAAACTAGACATGTTTTCTTCATTACATTTCCTCTCTATTTCTCTTGTAAGTTATATAATCAGGTACTTGTGAAATTACTGTTTCTTCTCTATATGTGTATATTATGTTAAAACTTGTTGTTTTGTTGACACAAGATGTACCAAAATCTTGTTTGAATTATTTACGTCGCATTTGGGCAGCTTTAAGTAATTTGTTTTATAACTCAACCGACTGGAAGAGAGAGAATAAAGGGTGTTAATAATAACATTGAATTGAAATATTTATTATTTATTCAGTTTCTATGTTTTCTTCCCCATCATTTTCTAACTCTTGTTTTTCCAACATGTAAAAGAGATGAAGTCGAATGGAAAGAAATCGTTTTCTTCCCAACATTTTCAAACTCAAATGTATGTGAGCTGTATTTCAAACACCTTCAAGCTAAAGTATTTCGAAATTGACTTTACAGTTCTGACTAAAGTAATAGAAACTATAACAATAGAACAATGAGAAGCAACAATTAGGATCCCTCACAGAAGGTTGTTTATTCATAGAATATCCCACCCTTGCACAGGCAGGCAGCTGGAATATGTGTTTCCTCAATCTTTTATGAATAAACGATGAAAAAAATAGATTGCAAAAACTAACAACTAGCTTCCTTGGGTTTTCCCTCAAATGTTGAGCTGGAAAAATCGTGTTGACTTTAATTGTTTTCCCATTACTCTAGTGCTATGGCCGTCTAATTGTCTTACGCTAGTCAGGACGGTCAGATCATCTTAGCATGTCTCTATGAAATATAATATATGGAACCTGTTGGGGGCGGTAAGAGTGAAGACGATCATACTTGATGATGACAACATTGAGTTCGCTAATGGTCTCAAATGCCAAAAGAGAGTCCATTTTCGTCCTCATTAAAACTTACATTTTATCATCCATTCAAGCTTTAACTTTTAAAGCGATTTCTAATTTCGACACCTCCTCCTTTGTACTGTATTTTCGTTTAACTAGAGAGGCGACCTTTTTCAAAAGAAAACTTCGCCTGTTTACTGTTTACTTTAATTGAAAATAACTTTGTAAGTATAATCTTCATTATTTTTAATCAGTTTATTTCAAAAATTATCACAGATTTTAAAATACACTGTTTTGTTGCTGTTACATAATCCGATTAAAAGATTTATTTATGGAAAATTAGTCCAGTCACTTTGTTGATGTCTTGATGTGGAAAAGAACGTAAAGGAAGCCCTGATTTTGTTTTATTGGTTTCCAATTGTTCGACAATGGTAATTCATCTTGTATTATCTGTTGCGGACGGCAGCACCTACCGATATCAATGTGAAATATCACAGTATATCCATTTGCCAAATTCGTGGTGATTGCAGTTTGGCTATATTGCCAAAATTTGTCCATGCCTGTTCTCAAAAAACCAATAAATATCAATCAGCATTGTTGTATTGTCTAATCCATATTTTAATTTAGCTATAAAACTTCGAAAATCGCTTTCTCTCTATAATACTTGGAAATTTCTAAAGCAAGTTTTGTATGCTAGATAAGTTAATGAATTAACTCGTGCCAGAAACCTTATAGGACTGACAAGGGCTTTAATGGCCGTTTTCTTGGACTTTATGGATTGAAGCTTATACAAAACACAAACTTTACTTAATTACCAAAAACTGTTGCTCGAACGGCTAAGAAAACTTAGGAAGTCTATACTATTCCTAGATGGTTAAATTGTGTAAATACATATAGGATTTAATTAATAAGCTGATTTTGAATATAATCCACCAATAAGAAGAATATAATCCTTAATATTAGAAAGCAAGTGCTACTTTTCAATGTTGTCAAGAATGAGAATCAACCTAAGCTAAGGCAATAAGAACAAAAGCCTCTACAGTCTTTTATAATCTTCTTTTAGAGGTTAAAAATATGTCTTCATGTAAAACAAATCTTTATTTGAAAAGTTGAAAACTTCTGGCACTACGTTACATAAGTTTTTCCAAACAAAAAATTAAATCGTCTTCTCTATTCTAAAGTACCACAGCTTCAAATATTTCATATCTTATAGATTTGGTTTTTTTTCAATGAAACTCTCTGTGAATTGTGAATTCTGTTCTAATGAAACATTTACATACACGTGTTCTAACATATGAAATATTTACAACAAATTTACAAGGGTAGCAACTTTATTAGTTTACCTAAATAGATAGGAGTACATCTCACAGTAGAGGTCATTATAAATAATTGAATCTTTCAACCCTTGAATAATTAGTTTCAGAGATCTGTTCTGCTATATGCTAGCTACAATTCTTAATTAGTACAGTGAATGGTTTTCTTGCTGCAGCAAGAGTTTTTGCCTAGTTGGCAAATCTTTCTTTACTAAAAGTTTATGTTACCACGTAACATTCTTACAGAAAGAAAAGTTATACGTTGATTGTGATTCATTAGATAACAAAATACAGTGGAAACTCTATACCTACAAGAGGCCGTAACAGAGGTCTCGCTATAATTTTTAAATTTTCAAATTCCTTGATGTTATGTGTCACCAGTTTTGAGACAGATTTACTCTTTTCCATAATCCATTTTTCATGCACATTGTCAAATCGTACTTTGTAAAGTAGGGACATCTACAACGAGGTCTCTTTTTTTGTAAAAAGTCGATATAATATATTGATGTTTAGTAATCGCTTTTCAGAACCATCCGAGAATACAGCCATATAGAATACGATAGAGTTACTGTGTGGCCTATAGTCGATTTACATTCCATCAAAAAACCACGTCAACTGGGACCCTAGCTATTTCCAAACTCATCTGGTTTTGAATGAAAGTCCATGTTTCGTAAATAGATCCTGAACCCAGCATATACATAAATACAAAACTTCCACAACTATTCTCATACATATGGGCACAAAAAATACACATAATACACTGTATCTAAAATTCTCATTATAATATTAATTTTGAGTAATGTCTTTGGCAAAACCTTCCATGTAAACCAAATTAAGCCCACTATCAAATTTACTGAAACATTCTCTAAAATATTATGTAACAACAATGTGCATACTATTATGGTAGTTGTGGGATAGAATTGACGGAGTGAAAGCTTCAAATTAGAAATCTATTCATGTAGGAATGTTATAAACCACTAAAACCACTGAAACATTCATTGTTTAGTTTACAGTTGGTAATTCAATCAAAATTTTGGGCTAACTATTTTTCTATTGTTGATTTTCTCTCGTATTTCCAATAAAATTGAAAAATTGGTCGTTTGGGAAAGCTATTTAAATTATATATGCTTTCTAAAATATAACAACAACAAAAAAATTCACCCAAAATAAAATTGAAATATTTTAGTCTAAATCTATTACAGATATAATTCACGACCGTTCATAAACTGCTATCCGAAAACCCAATAAAATACTAGTTTTTTAAATTGAAATTCTATTACAATTCATCAAATTGGTGTTTTATTGCCCATCCACAACAAAAAAAACGATATTAAAAAAAGAAGAAACAATATATTTGTTTCGATTTACTATCCAATTCAGCACTTGATATTTGTTGAATTGTTGACATTCCAGAATCGTAACAATACAAGTTGAGAATTCAATCAAAATGACCGTTCTTGTTGTAAAAATCTAGAAGAAAACTCCATATTTCCATCCTTTAATTCTCTTGTTGTCCTGTCTTATATTTCTATCTTCATATGTGTTTTGTGAATGAACATCTTTCATTTCGCTGTTGCATTAAATTGGAGAAGTACTTAAATAAAGGCACTGAAATTAAATCAAAAAAGGAGTTGAAATTTATTCAATCGCCATTCATTGTTGATTTTAACATTATTTTCTTTAACGTATTATATGTACTATGTAGGTTTAAAGTTGTTTATTTAGTGGTAGTGATGGTGTTGGCAAGTCACCTAGATAATTGGATCGTGATGTCCCTTAGGTCCTTTCTTGATCCTGTTGGGTTACCATTGCGACGGTCTTCTCTAGGGCCACATAATGGATAAAGATAATACCTTAGAAAGGTCTAATTTCCTTCTAATACCTCCTAACGAAATACACAAATGAACTAATTATATGTATATATAACGATAGTTATGAAGGTATTAGTTATGGTGTAATTTTAACATGAAATCTGATATGTAAGATAATATAAGATGACTTATTTATTATAAATGTAACACGTATAGATAATATAACAACAACTAGATCAATAAAATTGATTATTAGTTGTGAATGGGGAGAACTTTGCTAACATAGAATACCGTAGCCTCAGCTTGTAGTTATTTGAAGCAAATACGTTAAAAAATATATATGTGACAGGTTATCAAATATAAACAAAATAACACCAAATAAATTATGTATAAAAAGGATTACAAATAATAACCACGAGTCTGGCTATAAATATAAGTCGTTAACGATTGCTATTGTACCCTTTGTGATACCAAAATGTTTTCACGGATGAGTTTAAAAATTTTTGAGACTGCTAATAAAAGTATCCAAATCATTGACACGTGTACACTGAATGTAAAAGATTTTCTAATTGATGAAGATGGAAGAACCTCCTATAAAATAAAGAGGTATATTATGTTGTGTTACGTTATATGCGTGAGTCTATATAGTGGAAATATTTCATTATATAAGAGCGGTGGTGTGTATTGAACCTCATCGAACTTTGCCGAAATTATTGATTGCTAGCACACGAAGAATTGATGTTTACCAGCAACTCCATTCTCTCTATCTCGCTTATACTTACCGTCTTTTCTTATTTAGTTAGCTCCGAAAATACTTCCTGTACTCCGTTTTTTTTTCTTTTTTTTTTGATAGGCGTATGTGTTGTATAAGAGACTGTGTACGTGCCAACCTGCCTCTCACTACCATCGAAAAAGAAATTACGTCGGATGACAGATTATCGAGCTTTTATTAATAACTGAAAGATGAGATGATGGTGTCGTTATCGGGGAAACATCAACTCATTTTCAGGTGATCACAGTTTCTTTCATGTACACATTAAAAGAGGAAAAGATGTTCTTTAATAGATAATATATCTCGTAAAATGATACTTGAGTCTTGATTGTTTGCCAAATTAATTTAATTTGCTGTATAGTTTATTAATTTTATACCGGCGCTCCTACAAAATGAACTCCAAATCTTGCCCGGCGCATCCACCATTTTGCACAACCCAAGCAAAGAGGAAAATTTTAGTCCTGAATCACTGAAATTTGTTTTTTTTTTTCAATAATTATTGTAATTTAATTATAATTGGACTATGAATGATCATTATATTTGAAAATATATCTGTGTTATGCATTTTGTAAGATCGACGATATAGCTCTGGTAAGATTTCAACAATATTGATTGCTGTCACTTTCTTCTCTACTTTATTGTCTGGAATGTGATGTTCAATTGACGATACACGTGCCTCTATGGAAAAGTGATCATGGTTATTCGACAGTCGAACGAAATATGGTTGAATAAAAGCCACCGAGCGAAGATTATAAATGAGCTTTCTACCGAAAGGTGATTGAAGTATTTCGCCAGTTTTATTCTTTATTGTACTTTAACACAATGTTTCTGAAATGTATCGCACGTGCGATTGCGGAATTTAAAAAATACCCATTTCTAACAAGACATCAAAATTATTGTAATTACTTGAAGTTATTTATGAAAATACAGGAAATCTAGTGAAAATTAATTATACGTAATACGAAACAGAAAGATAATTGTACTGACAGAGGAAGAAAGTAATGAAATTTACAGTTTTGTTAGTTGGTTTGTTGATGCTGTTGTTTACTTGTGACAACTTGTTAAGTCAACATCTGAAAAACCAACGAACATTGATAGTGGTCGAACAACAAACACTAAACATATTCGAAAATCTACAAATTTATAGCCAACATTTAACATTCTACACGTATTTATTTAATGATGTATCATTGTTAAAATGTCACAAAACATTTATTTCCAATACAGACTTAATCAAGAGTTAATCAGAAAAAAGAAAAAAAAACAGATAGAGATTCATTGAAATTTTATTTTTAAACACCGTCAAGCTTAATTAAACATCATTGTGATGATCGTGTATCTCAGTTTTTTGTGAACAATTTCTAATTAATTTTCATTGAAATGATAAGAGCCGTTCAAAGATTTTGTGAACAGGAAATTTTCAATTATAACCGTGAATGAAGAAGTTTTACGTGAGTATGATGAAAAAGTGGGATGATAATAATAAACGTGAAATAGAGAACAATATTAAAATTGTAATTTCAGGTGTACCGTATACACAATTTAACCAACCCATATGGAAGTTATTCTTCTTTACCTCTACTAACATATACCTGGATATACCTACGTATACGGACATATATTAATTTCTTTTTTTACCTCAGGCGTACGTTACAATATAGAAACACGCCCCAGTACAAGAGTAGTTAATTCATTTGGCTGTAACAGGCATACTAATTTCACTCTAATTCGACCTAACTTAAATTTATCTCATTGTATAAACCCTACTCAAAGTGGGCAAATTCCAGGGACCACCGTACCAATTAAAAGGAGGAGAACACAAGCCAAATCTCGTTTGTCCGAATGGTCATGTTTCTAGAGAAGCCACCTAACATTTTATATATGTACGTATACCTCAGGGTCTTTGGTAGTAAATTTATTACATGTAATGAATGATTCTGTGAATACAAAATAAAACACTAAACATAGTAAACTATTTTAACAAAAACATTACCGTTGTAACATAAACCACAAATGAATAAAATCAAGTACGGGTTCTTCTTATCGATTCACATTTTAGGTAAATAAAGTTCTGTGGTATTTTGTGTTGGAAAATTATTAATTCTGAAAACTAATGTTTCTGCTGTTGCTGAAAATGACAGCAATCCGCTCTCTTTCTCTCTATATTCACATCACTGTAATTAATTTTCAATTTTCAATCAATACTGGGTTGTGTTAACACTAACATTAGGAAAAAACAGTGAATGTTTGTGTGTCGATGAAAAACCAGTCTGGACCTCTCTCTAACAGTACTGTTAATTATTGAAAGTTAATCGACATTTATTTAGGTAACAATTTCTATGCAAAGTACCCAATCTAAAGCTTTTACCTCTGACATTATGAACAAATAATGTAGATGTAATTCCCACAGTAGCACACCAATCATTATTAAAATATATGTTTAGAGAGGAGTTAACATCATCCACACTATCTCCACCACAAAAACACTCCTGCTCTCCTCATCACCATCATCATCATCATCATCACTGGTAGCTATAGTAACACAACAAATGAGATTTTCTGTTTTACAATTTAATGCATATATTGTATAATACAAAACCGATTCATTATACCACCAATGGGTTGTACAATAATTTATGCAAATAATGAATTCACACATGTTTCATTAACGTTTAGATGATGAATAATAATTATTGTTGTGAGTGTGACACGAATAGAATTCCCTATTGTTGCCGATAATTGCACTAATTCGTCGAATTTTTTCGGTAAAACTCTACAGAATAAGAATACTTGTATCTAAAAGCATTTTTTGCCTTTATTAGGGCCCCGATCGTCATATTTTTGCTATTTTTCACGCACTTCTGAGAATACTTCCTCGTTCGAAACATATTTAATTGCGGTTGACAATATAATTTTGGTTAAGTAGTTTTCAAAGGTGTTTTTTTCTTGACTATTTATGAATAAAATGAGATGCGATGTTTTAAAAATTCATGTTTGCCCTAAAATCAAGTTACTAGCATTTTTGTCCCTTTATAAGATGAATTTAGTTCTCAAATCATTTGATTAAGCCCTACACATGTCTGTCTGTCTTTTTTTTAATACAAATATGATTTTATTGATTTATTCTCTAACTACCTATTCGTGTATAACACTTGACATCCAATTTATTTCCATCAATACCCAAGAAGTTCCGTTTTGTTCTAAAAGAAATATGTATCAAGATTCATGATAATTTAAGAATTTATTTGACATTTCTATGAAATATGGCCAGCATAAGGGAAAGATAAAAAATACATGTAAACTGAAAATAAAATAGGAATTCAAGAGAATAGTAAAAGATCAACAAAAAGTGTTATCAATTCATTTCATACGCTAATACTTCCGGCATAGAGATTAAAGTGTTGACTGGATGTCTGTCCTGTTTGTGCTAACGACGAACGCTCTTACTTTACAGACAATGCGTAAAATGCTGTCGAAATGTTGGAGAGTAGTCCAGGTTGAAGAGACCAGAAATCCAGAAACTGACTGTCTTTTCCACTGCATACTCCTTTGATTGTATCGTAGTTTTTTTCTTTATCAAGCAATCCATTTGTAGACAAACTACGTTATAAACGGAATGCTTATGATAAAATAACTAGTGAATATGCAATTTATCAAAGTTTCATGTACAAATATTGAGTTTTGTTTAACTGAAAACTACTGAAACACAATATGAAAAGTTTCATTTGCTATTTATGTTTTTAACAGTTACAACAAGTTTAAACAACCAGTTGATACATGTTTTTATTATCTCCTACTTGTACAACTTTTACAACACTAAAATTAATAATGTTTCAAAAGTTGGTTTATTAAAAATTCATCATCAATATTATACAAGAATAAACAAATAAAATTAGTTGTGTTTTTTGCCTATAATTTGTGATTGTAATTAAATCGAATCCGTTGTATGTATTAATTAAAATCCATGTATTGATACACATATTGATTGGAGTTTTGTGGAAAATTTTCACATACTTTATCTCCCGTATCATTTTCATTTGCCGCAGTCTCTTTTCATTTTTCCACAACGATAAACGTAAAAATAATGTTGCAGCAGTTGAACATTTCCAACATTACAGACTAACACACGAACACATGTGTACATACAACGTATGATAGTTATCAGTAGGGTAACAATATTCTGAAGACATTTGCTAAGTTCAATTACCCGAAACTATACTTGGATATTTGTGCTGAGCGAATAATGTAAAGTTGTAAAAAAAAAGAGGAAACGATGGTGGGTGAAAAGACCGTACGAAAATACTGATAGAAAGAAAAGGCATAGGATAGAAGGATATAGCAGGGAACGTCATTAAAGCAAGTACAAACGTCAAGTCCTCGGCTTAGTCTTGTAGCGCTCTATCGAAGATAAGGCCTAAGATGCGTCGTCCTCATCGTACTAGTAGGATTCCACTTTTTTTCCTCTCTCTATAAGCACTGTGATTACTCCTCGTTTCTGTCGAGCTTATATTCCCCGATTACTCTATATAAGGTGTTGGTGGCACGAACAGTTTTTGTTGGGAGTCTTTATTTTGATGATGGATCAAAAAAAACTACACATATAAAAATAGGATTTTTGCTAGGATATAATGAATAATAATACAAATTTGTAGCCCAATAAAAATGATTCAACTATGAACTTATGGTAATGACTGCGATTTAATTATGTTGCCTTTATATTAACGTCACTCACATTCTAATATAATCTTTGAAAATGTAACTTAATTGAAAGTTACTCTTCCTTTTATAATATTATATTGAAACTGTAATTTCTAATCCTGATTTTGAAGTTTTCTCATATCGTTTCACTTGGAAGATTTTATTAAATTGTCCAATCTATTTCTGGATAAGCTTTAGTTGTGATTCAAGTGAATTTACATATAAAGTTTATAGACGACCAACCGGATTAACTTTATTGGCTATATCTTGATTACACGAACGAATTATAATGAAGCTTGAAATCCTCTTTGTCAAATCTTCAAACTAATTTTATTCTTTCACACAAGATTTCTTTCATTTTCATTTAAACCGAGTAGGAGGACAATCTTTGGAGATTTGTGTTTAGAAGATAGAACGTGGAGTGACAAACAAACATTTCCAAACATACTCTACACAATGAAACTACATCGAATACGCACAAAAGAAGGAAGCTGATAATGAAAGAGAAAGTAGAGCATTGCAACAAGAGGTTAATATTGTAAATGAAGGCAAACGTGATAGGATGTAAACGCTGAAATTGTTAACTTTGATGGTTTCCTTTTTTTTTGATCTGAGAAACTTATCTAAACTTGATTGGAACTCGTTTTCTAATTCGAGTAAGTGTCTTTAGTATGCAGATTAAGTCTCATTTTGATTTTTAATGAAATCATTATTTGTTAATACAAATAAGTGAATAAGAAGAATTAAAAATCTGCTAACACTTTACAGACTAGAAGATTATCTCATTAACAGCATCTTTGTAAGAACTTCATGTTAATTCTAGATATCGTTAAACTTCCGTTTCTTATCTTTCAAAATTCACAACTTGTAGACAGTGGAAAATTTCGTATTTTAAAATTTGCAATGTTAAATGTATGAAAAATTTGGTCACGTCCGTGTTTAAGGTTTTATAAAATCAACAACAAGAATTTTCCGCGACTTGTAAAACATTTTAAAACTTTAAAGAAATAGAGGAAAAAAACGTGAAAATTTCTGACCGTATATAAATTTCCCAATGGAGATACCACAATAGCTTTTGTGGTAAAATAGGTTTTTGAAAGGTAAAAGGACATAGACAAAAAGGATTATATTTATTTATTGATCAACACTAGTGATCGGGTTGGGGTTTCGAAAATTTGAAGGTGTTCGAATTGAATTTTAAATTAATAAATCTATAGATTACCAAAACATTGCGGTGGTTAATTTGTGGTTGATTTTCAATTTAATTTTCGATTTTCATTGAATTGAAATTCTCATTATCAACTAAATATATACTAGAATCAAATTATAAACTTAACAAACACAATGAAAATGAAGTCAGTGTAATATCTAGCAATATGATAAATGTGCCTAGTATGTTAGTTGATTTAACCTTCCAATTACAAGCGGTTCACCCTCAAATACAAGATTCTAATTAGAGATAAATTCTATTAAAATAGAATTGAGGTTTCATCCTGTCCATGAATTAGTTTTGTTTGTGTTTTATATTTTTCTCTCTAAAAATCGATATGATCGATGTCAACATCACTCACAATCAGTTCAAGGTAACACAAATAAAAATCCCTTTTTACACTAAAGTAATATTTTAAGCATAATTTTCATAAATATTCCCAAATGCGGAACATAATAACGGAACCAGAGGGTTATCTTTATCTGTATAGCAATAACTCATATTTCTGTATTTCGTTATAAATATAAAAGATGATATTAACCTAAATATTATTTTCTTTACAACTTCCAATTATATTATGGGTAAAGAAATAATGCGATTACTATAAAAGCTGATTTATATTAAATAAAATATGTATAGGAATGGAAGGATATTATGGAGCTATTAAAAAAGAATTTCAGTATTCTGCGATGTTTTTGTTTTTGCACGATATCACTAAACATCCTCCAATTTTCGCGGTTTCGCTTATTCGCAGTTCGGCCTACAAGAATGTACAACCATGGTAGAGCGCGTTTCCTGTTCTCTTCCCATGCATTTCTTGCATATGTCCCATGTACTTGTGGAACGCACCCCCGGCAAAAATCGGGGGACTACTTTATTAGGTGCTTTGTTTCTATAATTTCGTAAAACTGAAATAATCCATCGAACAAGACAGAGGTTTCCTTCAATCTTTTTATAGGGTAGAGTTGCGCCTCGTGGTTAATTTTCCCTTGATCTCCAGCAGCCATATTGAGAGAATATGGTCGAATTTCGCCCTTAGAAAAGTATAAAAAAACCTCAGTATCAAGTTGCGCCCTTGAGAGATTAATGACCGATATACCTGTCGCATAAAATGTTGAACCTAAGGGAAAGTAAATCAAGCGTCTCAGGTATCAATCAACAAACTTTACTGTATTGTTTCAGTTTGTTTTGATTTGGTATTAAAAGCGATTAGAATCATTTTAAATGAAGAAGAGTTAGCGAAATGTCTTAAAAGTAAAAACGAAAGAATTATTTAACTAGACAACCAAAGTTCTCATTTGGCCCAAATAAAGTGGCATCAAATATTGTCCAGCCTGGATAGAGAAATTGATTTTGTATCTTTCCTGTAGTGCAGATTCTCCTGCTTCCATTCTACTCTCACGATAATTTTATTAGAGGCGCAACTTGCTTCTAGGTACTTTTTTTACTGTAGTATACAGGGTGACTTTGGAATTTTTGTAAATATTTAAACCTCGTCATCACAGTCACTCGATATTTAGAGATAGATCTACAAGACTATCTGACCATGGGGCGCAACTCGACTATACCGCTCCACAAAGCAGTACCTAATAGTCTTAATTTAAGGCGACACAGACCCGATTTAGAAAATTCGTTAAATCTGTTTGTATCCGAACATGAGAAATCTTCTTAACTCTAGTCTAAACGAAATTAAATTATAAAACATTCTCTCTCTTCTGATACAAACACGAAACCTTGCAAAATTCTGCAAAAAAGACGTATCTCCTTTTTTCGCCCCCTAAATTTTTGAATTAAATTTTAATTTCGTTGCTTTATAAAGAACTGGTGTGATTGATTCATTAGCATTTTTCAAATTGTTCGTTGAAAAGTGTAGAATAAATGAACGAGACCATTCAAGGATTCGATCTTGTAAAAATACTCCAATCATGATTAATTTTCTACTATACGCGAAACAACGAACAGGATGGAGGTAACCGGCGTCGTTCTCGTCGTCGTCGTTGCCTCTTTGAAATTACCCCCCACAGAAACTTAACGGTTGTTCCCGTTTCCTTTTACGCCCCCTTCATTTAGTCGCCTTTTATATTAAAGCTTTATATTCTAAGACACAGGCAACAATTCATTAAATTCTGTTAATCGGTTAGGCCTTTGAGGATATACATTGGCAATTTCCTTTCCTTTTTATTTTATGTTCGATTTGTTTTAATGGAAATTGAAATTCCGTCTAATTCTTTTATTGTGAAAATATTACAGAGAATGTCTGGTGATTCTTTGTATTTCTCGAATTTATGTGTGTGTTTGATGCCTTTATTACAGACATTTTCAATCAATTTTCTTTATGTCTCGATTTCGTTTGTCAAAATCACTCCTATTATCACTAAACTACAATAAAAACCTACAAAAAACCAAAGAGTATACAATATAATAAACGTTATGATGATCGTTTCAAGTGTGTCTGGTTATTATCGACACATCTGATAAAAATTTTGCTTCCAGTAAAATTCTCGTTAAAACTACAAGTTTTTTTTTAGCTTATATCGGCCACATTCACATGGTGTCGAGATTGTCAAAAAGCTTTAATAACAAAAGAAAATGTCACCATCAAACCCAGCCGTGGTAATACTCATTTCAAGGAGGCGGATAGTGAAGTTGGGTTGTGATCCTACCAGTGATGGAGGTGAAAAAAGCTTAACAAGTCTAAGAAAAAATCACCGACTTGTTTTCCAGACTCTCAGTTTTTTTTTCTGGCAGTAAGCCTTTCTAGAAACAATAAATTTTTTATAGTCCCAAGATTCTCTTCCAAGTTATTCACTAATGACTCCAGATTTATTCTGACAATAAAATAAAGCAAAGTACCGATGAAACTTCAAAACTCACAACTTTAACTTTGTATGACAAGATAACGCAATATCTTTTTGTTCTGATATGTTTACAATAGAAAACTTATGTGTCTACGCCGTGGCAATCTGATTTCATAATTCAACAATATTGTTGAAATTTTGATAGCTAGAATGTTAATATCACCACCACTGTTTCCAACACGTTGACCCTTTCAATGAAGTTGTTGTTTATCCACGGCATTCACTTACTCTATATGTGCGTTGTCATTAACCTTTAGAAGGGGAAAAAAGGGCAACAACCACCGAAAAGTTGGTCGATTTTATTTTTATGCGATAAGGTTTTAGGGCTAGTTTTTATGATCATCTTCTAGGCAACATTAATAGATAACAGTCTGAAATATCAAGCCAAAAAAGTGAAGTAACAGTTTCTGCAAACAAAGAAGCAAAATAAAGTAAATGACAAAATAAAGCTGTTTATCTTAATATTAAAAATGACTTAACTGGAGTAAAAGTTCAAGCTAATGATGAAAACAAGTATAGGAAGTTTTTGATTTTGTAAACAATAAACAAGATAAACTTTCTTAATTGTTTTCTTTTCCCCTAAATTTTGTTTTGAAATAATTACGAAAACACGTCCTGGTTTGATCGTATTCAAGAGAATTTCAGATTGGAAAACCACACCGGAAACAGGCCCCTTTCAGTTTAGCGATTGGTTGACTGATCAGGATTAGATGCAGGTTAAGACATATCAATTTAAACAGTTTTCTGCATCCGTTGATTTCAATAAGGTCGATAAAGATTTTAGAAAATTCAGGCTTTTTATATTATGCGTTTAAATAGATGTTGAAAATGTCTGCTTTTGGTCCGGAAACTGTTCCAACTATCTACTCATTGTTTCATGTTATTCCAGTCTTTTGTTCTCTTGAATAATTCTATTCAAAGCGATTTAATGATAATATTTCCTTAAATTACGTTGAATTGTTAGAGATGAGTAGTATTTATTACTAGATGGAATTACATTTCTCATTCCTGAAATCTGCCACACAATTAAATGGCGAAATCATCGTTTTTCTATTATTTTGTGGTAATCCTGTTGGTCGTAAACCTCGATCTAAAACACGACTATTAAATAAACCTGTGTCGTCAGATATCTGCCAAAAAAAAAATTTCCGCAGATCTATGAAGGATCGAAAAGAGAATGAGAGAGAGTTGTAATAACCGGTTCTAGGGGGTTTGGTGTTAGTGTTTATAACGCTATAAAATGCAGATTGTGTCACGTGACAGAGGCATTTTCGGGTTATGAATTTCGTTCAAATATGGACCTAGGATGCTAGTAATGTTAGTGATGGGTAGTTGAGGCACAACTCCTACGTCAATTTCGTTCCCGTTTAATAAAGGATTTCGTCATATAAGGATAGTTTCCAAGATCGGCGGATGCTTGGACGTGATAATCTAGAAGGTTACTAGGTCGGCCAATGTATTATCACAGGATGATGGCCGTAAGGCCGGTCCAAATTGCACATTAGACCTCACTTCATTTCGCTTCAGTTATTTTAGAAACAATCTTTTTTTATGTAATCTTCTGAAAATGTCGAAAAAATTGTCTATTAAACCGTGTTTTTTTCTTTCAATAATGATTTTAAATAAAAATTCACAGTTAGTTCCTATCTACAGTTTGGAAATGTTAGTGAAAGATATATATTTTGGTATTCCTGCCGTCACACAAACCCTACAATCCCTTTTAAGCAGGGACTCTGCGGCAAAACACCACCGCCACAGATCTACCACTACAGCCTCGGGCGTTTGGGCGATGTAGGGACTGAGATCCTGATTCTCCCTAGAGTCGTCCGTTTTGAACTAGGTGCGGTTCTCTTCGCTCACTCACTTTGTATACACGAACATGCATGTATGTATGTGTGTTGACCATAAGCTTTTGCGTTTCAATAAAAATGAGGAAGTTACAATTCAAAGGCAAATTGTTCAGAAAAGCACAAGTTTTCAGCCGATTTTCAATGTATTTATAGTAGCAAGTTGTTTGAGGTGTATGTGAGTCCCGGTGGAATAAAATTTCGTGTTGCTTTGATGAAAATTTGAAACTTATCTCGACTTTCAGTATAGGTGGTTGGAAGTATATTAGCCGCAACATAACAGGCAAAGTTAACGAACAGCACTAGATACTCTTGGCAATGTAAAATATTTATAAAAATTCAATTGTATTAAAAGTTGATTTTTTTCCCATTAGTATTTGGAGAGGAAATCTAATCGGGTATTGTTCCCTATAGAGACCATTTTCTGGAATTATCTCTATGTACATTTATAGCCTCGACTCCAACAAACATTCAGAATAAATTTAAAATTACAAACACATTAAAGCACTTGGAAAGTTCGGTTTCTCTCCTACTTTCTGTTCACTCTCTCAGAGATCTCAGACTCTATATTTATCGGTTTTCACGAATAAACCATCCCACTACCACTCAACACCAGCCAACCGATCCCTTATTCCCCTCCTATATCCCGTTTCCGGCAATCCCTCTAACTGCTACTTTCAAAACATCATTAATCTGCTTACCTCATATTTCCCGAGACTCCTCAGCTAGACAGAAATGAGATAGAAACACAAATTTATATGTTTTACAGATTTGTGCAATAGAAAGAGAGCGAGTGTAAGTGAATCGCACAACCAACAACATCGAAAATACATTATTTAATTTTGTGGAAAACTCTTCGGCTTAATGAATTATTTCGCAAATGTTTTTATGTCTATACGTGGGATATGTATATATGTGTGTGCAGTTGTGTTTGTGTGTGTGATGTGGTGTGGCGTTAGTGGTTTTTCAAGTTACATTTCAAATGGGAATATGGGGTGGGTAGAAATGAGATAGATAGATGGATAAATAGACAGTCAGTTTTCTCGTTAATTATCTAGTCAGAAATACATTTTTAAGAGTTAATTTGTTAAATTGGGTTCAGGCCATTTCTCGAACTTAATTAATTATGTTTGGAGTTTTTGATGAATTGTTAGTAATTCCAACCAGTCGAAATACTACACCACCATCACCACTTCCACCACCAGCAATAATCCAATTTCATAACACGAAATGGAAAACAATAAAGAGTTTATTTACAGGAAAATCTCAATGGATTTCAAATCCACGAACGCACACGTACACTCCTGTTTTAGATAAAAAAAAATTTTTGAGCTCTCAAATCTCTTTGATAATAATTGCCTTGAATTAAATTGTTATCATTTTGATAACATCAATTAAACTTTGATATGAAAATAAAGCTGTTGAAGCTTTTGTCCTTTATATTATTATACAAGCACATCCATGTTCAATCTATCTATCTCTGTTTACTTCAACCCCAAAATTAATTTCTCGCCCTCGAAATATCAAAACATCATCAAGACCAACATCTCTGTCCCTTGTTAGGCTGGTGATGATGACGGCGGTGGCTGGAGCCGTAGTGGCAGTGTCAATGTTGTGAAACGACTTGTATAAACCACCATTTTCTTTTGCTTCCATCTCGGGCTGTCCTTAGGGATGGTGATTTAAACCGTCAGTGACACAAACCTCTCACCGTTCTCCCCTATGTACACCCACACATATACAATACTACATATTATTTACCAACTACATATACATAATATGTATATATCACTTATGATGAAGCATAGGGGAAAGTCGAATAAGAGAGAGAGATAGACAGTTGACTCTATAGTCAATGTGGTGTCACACACCACCATCTATTACTGTCTCTCTCTCTTCCCTACTATAGCTCCCGAAGCAATTAAGTTCAAGTATGACGCCACTTGACACGGGTTCACGTAATTGTGGCCTAAAATATAGTCTTTCAAGTTAACGACGGATTGTTAGGTGAAACAAATTCGTCGTCTGGCCTCCTTACTGGCGAATGGTTAAGATGAATTTTCAACGTCTCAACAGATACAGATTAGGTCATGGGATAATTGGAAAATCGAGACACTAATTACTTTTAGAACACATTACAAATAGGATAATTAGAAGGACTTGAAATATTCCACATGGAAGAGTCGATTCAAAGGAAACCATTATTATTGGTCCTTGGAGTTTATTTAAGAATGGCTACAAAAAAATGACAAAAAAAAATTATAAAATTGAAAGCTGGGAGTAATTTGTTTTTCGGAAAAAAATTCCATATAGTGGAATATGTAGAGCTGGAACGTAAAACGAAGGCAGTCTTTTCTTTCAATAAAATATTCTGTTTCTGAAGTACAGATTTACTTACGCGCAAAAAACCTTAGTAGGAGTCTGAAAGAAAGGATTTTCAAAAGAATTCAAAAAGTGAATTAAAATTTTACCTAAAAACACAAGAAATATTAGCGTCAGTCAAAGAAAAATGATAATAACTCGGTGAATTAAGCCACGAAATTTATGAACGCTCAATAAAGCAATACAAGTAAATGAGAGAGTGCCATGAATAAGTAATACAGTAATAAATTATTACAACTTGTTAATGTATCTGAATATAGCTATTGAATATGCAATATTTGAAATATTAATAACATAGATATTAATATCTATTGACTCTATTCTTGTTTGTTATAACGAAACAGTGTCGGTTTATTTTAATATCAATAAATATTTTGAAAATAAAGTGTCAATTCTATTATGAAACATGCCAAACCAAGTTCCGGTCATCACTAGAATAACATTTATAGAACATCAAAATAATACA
This sequence comes from Iselma pallidipennis, assembly GCA_037464855.1. Taxonomy (NCBI): domain Eukaryota; kingdom Metazoa; phylum Arthropoda; class Insecta; order Coleoptera; family Meloidae; genus Iselma; species Iselma pallidipennis. The sequence goes on along the minus strand of JAZBHA010000158.1, from coordinate 51,878 downwards.
GAACGAGGGGGCAAAAACGACCACACATATACACAACAAGCTCACCCTAGTTTTCAACTTGACGGATTCCGATAGTAAAAATTTTTATAGTCTTTACATGAAAATATCGCATAAAGAAGATAAATCCTAAACAAAAATATTTTTCCAATAATGTTTTATTATCTTGGAGAGAAAAAGAAACAATAAAAATAATAATAACAACGGTTTTTTTTTACTGTTGTCAAGTTATTAATATTAATTAATATATGGATTACATTACATTGTGTTTATGAAACTGGGGACATATCAGAGGTGGAAAAGCCACAAAACTCCACTAGATGAGATAAATACCCAACTTATATTCTACATAAAACAACACAGCCTGTGGATAACAAAACTTTCAATCTAGAAAAGAGATAATGAGTTTTACATTAATTCTAACTTTGTCAAAAACATTTTGTCCAATTTAACAAACCAAAAAGTTATCTTTGTCTAGTGGTTGTGTATTCAAACTGGAAATTTTCCATTGCCACAAATAACAAAAATCTAAACTAAAATCGTATATAAACACATATGTATGAAAGAAATTACGTTTGTGTTGGTTTGTCACCATTTACCAGGACTTTTATAATAACACAAGCACACACACACATGTATAAGCTCAGTGAAATTGTTTAATCAAGCATGGAATGAAAAGTTCAGCCTCTGGCCACCAAAAACAACAAACCTCTCTTTTTCTCTCTGTTAGCTTATTTATACAAATAAACCTACCCCATTTTGTTATATTATACGAGCTAGAAAGTCTACACACATATAACTGTACATTTATATAAGAAACCAGACTATTTTAGCATAAATCTCACTCAAAAAGTGTAGAAGTACGAGAAAATTGTCGATTTAAACTAGCAGTACCTAGCTTGTTAATTCTATAAAGTTTGATTCTGATCATGATCCTATGAATACCGCTGTTCTCAATTCAAAGTTGAATACACACACAGGTACTTCAATTCTAACTCTCTACGTGTACGTATATACCTCAATTGAACCGACTTTCATCCTATACACCCCCATACATACATTTGAATAGATTAAATAAACTATAATAATACGACTAAATTAGCAGTAGAATTATCCACTAACTAGGAATCTATTCAGATTAATGTCTATATATTGTATAACAATATTTTTCAATTTATTGCAGGAACATCATCCATATGAGAATAAATTAGGATAAGGATTAAACTGAAAGGTAAGAATAAATAAACAAAAAGCTTTTAACAAAACATGTACATTTTATGTTAAGAAACTGCTATTTTTCAATGGAAAATGTGACCGAATGTGATCATATTACATACAAAATCTACTGCTTATCTTTTGTTGGAAACAGTTATAAAGAAAAGTATCATATTTTTAGGGATCAGAACAATTTTAGAAAGAAAACAATATTCTACATATTGATTTTTGTGTTGTATGGATTCTACTTATTATCTAAATTTAGATTTGAAACAATACAGTTGAGGGTGTCAAACAGTCGCGTTTGAAACAAGAAAATGAATAAATTCTCGTAAGAATAAACACACTTCCAAATGAAAAACTGCGTATTGAATAATCAATCAATACGAAAGTAATTCGTGAGAGTCTCTCCCGGCGCCTCCACCATTTTTATATATTTTTTCCTATGTTAGCTTCATTGACCATAAACAATTGCAAAGATTTACTTTTAACTATTTTATTGTTTCACATGATGATTATCCAACTAAAATATAAAATAAAATCATAGTATCAACATTGTCAATACCGTAAATTGAAAGAAAACAATTTCCCAATGTCAAGACGAAAAAGAACTTATTCGGCTTATAGCTGAAATAAATAAATAATAAGCACAGAGTATATACGAGTATAAAAACATGGACCACAATTTCCAGAGTCAATCTCTACATGTCTTAGTTCTTTCCAATATTTTTTTCTTCTCTTAGATATCTCTCTATATATAGAAGTTTTCGTTAGTTAATGATTCTTTCGTTGCTGTACTATCGAATAATACAAGATGCCAATTTCCGTTCTTATCATTGTTGCTGTTGTCGTATCCCTCCTACCATGTCTCGTTCAATCAGAATTCGTTCGTCAAGTCCTGTTTTTTTTTCTTCCACTCTGAAAATCTGGACTTGGATATACCGAGAAAGAAAAAAATTCATTTACAGAGAAAAATATTCTACAAAGATATGTTAAACTAAGACATGAAATATGAATCAGTCGATGAACTTAAAAAGTGAGGATTTCTTTGGGAGTGAGAGTGAGAGACAAACAGGGTGGAAATGTGAATTCCAAGGTAAACACGTTGTTTCAGTGCTTTTTTTTGTAGAGTGTTTCACAAACCAGACATCTAGATGACAGTAGTAAGGGTACTGGGGAAATATTACACGTACTTTTAGAAATATTCCAACACACCAGTTCCTTATACTGCACTCGAGGGAAAAATGTTTCTGCCTTCTATGTGAAATAAATCCTTCCAAGACTGTGAATTATATAGAGAATTTTACAACGAATTTGAATCGGTAACACGACTGTTAAATTATTATTTGATGTTCTGGTCTTATGTTGCTGGAAAAAAAACGACGTAAAAAAGAACACGACACAGTTCTTTAATTTATTTGAAAATGTCATATGTTTTTGAATTATCTCCTTTCAATTGCTATTCATATGAATATCAAAACAAATTCAGATGAATGAAAGTTCTTGAGGTCTGATGGTTCGGTCATTTAGTTGAAGACTTATTAAAAGCAGTGGTATTGTCACCATCCACTGTACTCTATAAAGTCTTTCTCTTGCCTTTATTTCGCTAATTCTCAACTTTATACACCACTAGACTTTATCATTATTTCCGTACATGAATTGTTTGCAAACATCTTTAATTCCTGCTTATTCAGTCTGGTCTTGTTTCCTTTACCAGTCCGTCCTTTCTATGTTTTGTTTTCAGAGGGTGAAATGTAAATTGAACACACACACCACACGCACGCACATCTATACAATCATAGTCTCTGTATATTTTCTCCATACAAAAGCGTTATTCAAATTTTCTCCGAGATTATTACGTATATGTCTTTTGTAGTGTAAATAGAGTATCGAACTGATTATATAAACAACTTTGTTGCATTAGATACACATTCTCTTCCTTTTTTTGTAATTTGTTTTTGTATCGTTATGTTACACAAAAAAGAAAAAAAACTTTTGTCTATACGTGCATCGAATTAACAATTGTTGAAATTTCGACTTGAGCACATTGTACGTGTACATAGGATATGCACGAATCGAACGAATGAATGAAAACGATAAAAGAAAAATAGAACAAGCGGAAATTGGGGTGAATCCGGAAGACAGAATGCCCAGCTAATTATTTAGGTGGAATGGTTGGTTCCCAAATGTAGCTGTAGGCTACCAAACTACCCTATATTATACTTACCTATGACCATTACAAATGAAATTCAAACATAATTATATTGAGTAAATATTAAATGTGGATTAATAAAGATGGGAAGATAGATATCGACATCCTGCTTGATATAGGTAACGGAACTGTCTCGATATTTCAGTAGAAATATTTCATGATACTTCAACACAAAACGGAACAGATTAGACACATATCAGTTTTACACCCATTTTCCATTTTCCTTCACAAAATTTTTTTTGCCAATTTCTTTACATAAATTATTCATAAATCTCGTCGAGATGACAATCGAAAATTGACAATTCCGAAAGAGGCAGTAGATTTCGTGTAACTGTCATTCAAGATATAATTTTAAAATTTTCAATTAACCAAATGGATCCAACTGAACAACGTCAACCTGGGCCTGAAAATGCTGTTGACAGCGGCTGGGTGATGTTGGCACAAACTATAAAATGTATAAAGAGAAATGGCAAGGAAAAAATACGACTAATTTAATTAAAATATGCTTGAAAATGGTTGAGATATTATAATTTTTTGATAATAAATTCAAAAAAGAAACTGAAGAAATTTCAAGGAAATATTCTTGAATAATTAAATTTTTCAAGATTTTTGATAAAATTTGAGAAAATACGAAACAGGAAATGTTAATTAGATGCTTTTAGGAGCAGCCAATTAACGTTAAGTATGTTGTGTTTTTCTCTTCGAGTAAACGGAATAATCCATGCTGTTATAGTTTTATTCATTCATAAACATCAATTTTTTACAAATCTAAAAACTACAAATCGACACGAATCTTGCCTTCTCAAAGAATGAATTTTGAATGCAAGTATGATATGGTTTGTTTTTACTTTTTGCTCGTTAGTATGTGCGTGAATATTTTTGCTCGACTATGGCTAAACCTTTAGAGCACGTTTTGCGATTTGTTTTTGATTTATTTCCGGACACGTACATCTGCAAAAGATGATTTATGGTGTCGCTTATTTCGACCTTTGCTGCAGACGAGACAAAAACATTACAACACAACAAGGACTACTACCAACAACTACCCTTACAAATAATATACACACATACAATATGAAAACGCAGACGAATTTTCCACTTGACCTCTATATACGACTATATAAAGTTGATTTTGTGAAAAGTTGTTTCCAAGAACAACAACAAAGCTCTATTACTATGTTTATATTTTGATATGTGTATGTATTTGTAAGTATCACATAAAAGGAGTTAAACACAACAGAGAAGGTAGAGAAACGTAAAGAAACGAGAAATGAAAGGGAAACTTTTCTCTGTTTCTCTTTCTCTCTTTTTGCCTTTTTCTCATGATAAATCGCTTTTGTTAAAATGTAACCCAATTTTAGATAATTTCACTTAAAAGTTTGTTAAAAGAGGTGCTGGCAAAGCGGCTCACAACTTTTCCATTGGGATAAAAACGAAATATTTAATTAGCAACCGGGAAAAGTCTAAATAATTACTTATATGTGAATATATAAGCTCATTTTTAGCCAGAAAAATGCAAGAACAGTTTTGACATAATATTAAAATTTCCGTACTTTTCCTTTCTATTTCTACATTTCAGTTTGTCTTTGTCCTGGCGCCTAATTAAAGGAATTTTTGAAAAACGACAACAATTTATTTTACTTAAAATTTCAGTAGTATCCGTCATCAATAAGTAAGAAAAATTCGTTTGGGTGAAAGTTGTTTCAAATGAAAATAGATACTAAAGAGCTAAAATAATTAATAACACGTTATTTGCTGATGTTATGCTATTCATAATTTAACGTTTCGTTTTATAACAGAAAATATGCATTTTTCCAAATTGCAGTAAATTGATCCAACTATCAAGTTGTTTTCTTAAAGTAGGTGGTAATATCTGCTCATCTACCGCGTCTTGCAGTTAACTGCAGCAAACAAAATAGTAAATAGAACCTTAATTTTGAAAGAACATGAGCATTATCGCAACTCTACTGTTGTGACTTTTATTTAATTACATCCCTTTGTATGTCTTCATCAAATCCGTTTAATAATGCGTCAAAATGATATGATGTAAATCTAGTTGTTCATCACAAGGGAAATTTATTGATAAATACAATTAAAATACAGGGAATCTAACGATGGTGGCACCCTTATTCATCGCCTTTTTACCTCTTACCATCTAAAATTCTGCCGTTTGACCTTTAACTTTTGATTAAAACAAGATTGAAGGGAAAATATAATATGTCAAAGACATTAAAAAGGGACAGATATAGCAAATTATTCCAGTTTTATTCCTGTTCCTCATCATCATCATTCGTTAATTTCTTGTAATTTTCATGTTAATTTAAAACGAACTTATTTACGAATCAAGGCAGAAACGATGGTAATTAAAATTAAAAGTCATTTTATCTTGTTCCACAAGCTACTAATGAAAGCAAAAAGATTGAGAGAACGAGCGATGGAAAAAAAAGTCCAGCCAGCCACAAATTACTTTGTAGAAACTAAACTGTCATAACTAAACAAACTACCTTAACTACTTATTTCCGGTATTAAAAGGACATGATCTAATTCTGTTGATGGTAGTCTTCTTTTCGTATTTTTTCTCTCTCGATCATTTCCTCAATCAATCAATTCTGTAATTAGTTTGCTATAAAAGTGTCTTCTTCGTTGAAAAAAATAAAAATAAAACAGCAAAACAACCTAAATGGTCGTACATTGTTGGACTGTTTAATTTCGACGAGTATTCAAACTGCTGGCATTGCAATCGATGATTAAAACTTTTTTTAAAGGAAATTAACAGGACTCTTTAGAAATTCTGTAATCAGACTTGTCAGGTTCTTGTATTTTTCTTTTATAATTTTTTTTCAAACTAGATCAAACGAATCAACAGAAGATCGTTGAAATTATCCGGAAATATCGAATGATTTGAGTCATTTTATTTTTAACAAACAAATAAACCTTTTCAAAATTTCTGCGTGTCTCTTTGTTTTATTTTTAGCACTTTTAATTAAAAGTTACAATTAGTGACCACTTGCACAATCAACTTTAAATTTTTTGTACTTTGTAAAGTCACATTCTAAGTATATGAAACATAAATAGAGCAGATAAGATAAATAAATGTGCATCAACATTCAGGCAGAGCTAGAGGCTTATAATGTGATTTTACTTGTTAAAGTTGCCTTAAAAATTAATTAGATATAACAGAATCGCCCGGCGCATCCACCATTTTCCGTCTTGTTGTTTAAGGTGGGAAATATAAAGATGATAGTCTATCTTTGGTCTACTTTTCAGAACAAGAAGGGTAAAGTATATGCACCCTTAGATTTTAGTTTTCCTAAATAAATTCATACAAAATTCCATTTGTGGAAATGGTGCAGTTAGGAAGTTGAATGCAATAAAGAATTACCAAAATCCTTTGGATCAAATTAGGAATAAGCTCAAAATGTTTAATTAACCAGATGACACAGAAAGTTTCATAATTTAGTGGATATTAGAGAAATAGTAAGCAGAAAAAAATTGATTATATTACATAAATATTGTAGATTTGTTCATAATGGAATGAGTGCCTGTGAGATAATTCGTTTCCCCAGAAGTCAAATAGTTTGAATTCCTCAAGATCTCTTATTACTGCAGCTTTAACGAAACAGTATTAAAACTAAAGCAAGTTTTTCAAATTCTGTATTTCATTATATAACTTGATGATTACTATTATCAATATTTTTCAAAGTGCTAAATCCTCAAATGGTGTCTACAAAACTGGAGCTCCGTTTGAAGAAATAACTCGCTGCTTTGTTATCTGTAACTTCAGTTTTCGTTACTCAAAAAAAACCTACATAATTCAAATGTCAAATCCATCATGTACTTTTATTTTTTATTTCTACCCGTAGGCATAAATGCTTTTTAACTGCACTTTTAGTTGGAACAAGTTTCATGTTTCTTTATTTGACTCCATTAAACTTATTTAAAGAGAAATGACTACATTATTTACAATTACTCGATATTTCCAAGTATAATGTACTAGATTTATGATGGCTCTACATAAAAGTCGATATTTATTTATCCTCGTTTATCAGTCGGTCATTAAAACAATAAGCAATAATTTGAAATATCAATCCCAAATTATTTAAAAAAAAAATACATTTTAATAGTTACCTAATGGAAATAAAAGTAACGTTGAAAGTTGATTTTTTATGCAAAACCTTTTTCCTCGACCCTCTAAATTGATTCAATATCATTGCATATTCATAAACAAAATTCTAGGCAAAATCTATATCATGTTGCTGTCTTGTTAGACTTCAACACTATCCTGTATAACATTTCCTATACATAGGTAAACATATTTGAATATTTCAACTAGGAAATTTTCACTTTTTATTAAATTCATTTAACCATACTACCCACATTCATGTTTTTCTTTCAAAATTTTGGCAATTTTTAACAAATTTCAGTGGATACAAAGCAAATATTTTCATTATATTTATTTGAAGTTTCAGTAAGAATTTCCAAAAAAATATGTTGATTGGACATAATTCGAATAAACTTTGAATTAATTCAATTGATCGTTAAACCGACATTTCTCAATTCATAACGTTCTGAAATAAAAAAATGACTAAAAATTAGAAAGAAAATGAAAAATTTACGTAACTGTCAGATGTTTTTTAATTGAAAATTCCAATACAAGAAGACGAAGAACAAGACGGAATTTATAAATTTATTACTTCGACTTCTTTCCAAACTTGAATTTAATTATGAAACTTTATCTTTGTCTGTGCCTTCGATGAATTTTAATACTCCTAATATAATATTTAATGAATCGTTTTCTATACCTATCTACACGCCCATTCTGTTCGATTTCTGTTCTATTCCTACACTATTTCTACACACAAACTTATAAGTGCAAATTAAATTTCTATACAAAACTGTATTTCCGATAGGCAACTTTACTGTTATAATTATATTACTGAATAAAATACAAAGTGTTTCTGTCTCGTTTGTGATTTTCAGTTTACTGTTGTCGTTATTACACAATTTATTCATAATAGAAGCTAGACTACTAAATTAGATATCCTATACGGGGTAAATTGGCCAAAGTTACTATTTGTTAGTTAAACATTAATATATTAGTAGCATAACATTTTCATGAATTCTGTGCTTTTATGTCACATTTCAATGAATATTTAATAAAAAACTGCTGTATATAATAGGATTCAAGTGAAGTGGTCTTAAATCAACCTTACAAACTGTTAAAATAATGACATCATTGCAAATTTTTTATATAAGTATACTTCTACTACGACTAAATAGTAGTTTTGACTGACCTAATAAATCAATTGTGCTCTTCTTTTGCTCTTTTCGAATTGAGCAAAAAAATTCGACAATTGTACTTTTCAGTTTGTTTCTGGTCTTCTGAGACGTTTATTTTCGCTTCATTACTCTGTTGTTGTAATTGATTTATCGTTTTAGTCAGGACTGACATCTAATCGTAGTTTTACTATACTATATACGCCTATATTCAACAGTAACAACTAATATCCTTGTTATTAATGAACGCACGTACATTACATATTTAAAGCATTACCGTGATCAGCTTTAAACTTGGCTTAAATTGAATACAGACATAATTAAATAACGTGCATGTAAGTGTACGTGTATGAATGGGTAATTTAGGGGTTTTGATGGGTTTTGATAGGGTAATAGAGTGGCTATTTCATCTCTTCAACACAACAACCACAACAACAACATCATCAACAACAACAACAACAAGATAGAATTAGCTATATGGAACATCTACAAGGATCAATTTTGAATCAAATCTAGAATCTTCGTGTAGGACAACAAGTACGTGTACATCAATTTAATTGCGTGCTGATAGTTGTTGAACGGAAGTATGTCATTTGATCAATTAGTAGCCGTGTAAAGACACAAATACATTTATAAGAGGAAGAGTTTAATTGGATTGCTTGAAATCACGAAACTAGCACATATACTTGACACTGATGGAGAAGAATTGGGACGAAAGTATTTAATTTAAAAAAAAATCCAAATCTATCTATAGATCAAGTCGTTCTGCAAAAAATCTTAAGATTTAAAACTAACACAGACATATATGTTTAGGACGTCCTATCGAAAAAGTCTTCAAAGTACCTTCAACCCTCTAGTCTCTAGTCGCTGAAAAAAACGATCTCGAATTAGACACACCCTGTTTACCTTACGACCCGAATATTCACCATCAACAAATCAAAAGGGACGACTATAGTTCTCATCTTATCTAGTTGTGTAATTACAGGACGGATTTGGCTGGGAGCAATGGGGTATGGCGCCTAGAGTGTGTTGTTGATTGATAATTGGATTTATTTCCGTCTGACCGGGTGTGTACAAAGTCAGGTTTTCCTGCCACACTAATACTATATCTTTGCCCTTTCCAGTTTGCCCTTATATCATCCTTGAGAGCAATTATCGACGTAGAGAGAATAGAATAAAGATACAAAAACCGTTCCTGTTCTATCAGACAATTAAATCATCTTTAATTATATTACTGTGACGAGTATTAACAAAAAATCGATTTGTTACAATCTGTTAATATTTCGTAGTTCTTATTTTACCTCTATTTCTTTGGAGATTTTCGATGTTTAAACCGACGAGCCGATTATTTTTTATATGAATTCTTTACAAGCCTCTGTGCCAACAACGAAATGAGCTTTCAAAGCCACTTTCAGAATTAATAAATCCTATTCAAAGAGAAAGAGACGGTTTATATACAATTCTCAAATAGAATTATAATTTGTTATAATGTAAAGTTCACGAATAAGACGTTCTCAGTAAATTGATAATAAAACGAAATAATCAAAATTTTATTATAATATATATATTTGTATTTTTGAGATTTCTTTTAATTTTACTTTAAATTGGTTCATCTTGAAGTATTTTTCCACAAATAAATCGCGAAATTTTAAATAACCATGAAATTATAATTAAATTTTATATAACTTTTGTAAGACTCTTCAGATATAAATTGGTTTCAGCGAAACGACAGGTAACCTTTTCAAAATATCCGTAGATATACCTATATTTAGGAACTTTTGGATTCGGTAAAACAGTAAACCGGGAGCGGAAATGTAATTTTTGTCTACACAGTATTTCCATATTACCATTTATCTTCCAAAGAAGTTTTTTTTCTTAATTTATCTGCATCAGCTCAAACTTCGTAGTCAATCATTTTCAGAAAACCATCAAATGATTTCCTGATCTAATTGACAGGAAATTTTTGCAATATACGTAAATCGTTACTGTCAGTATTTACAAACGACATATAGATACTTATAAGAAAATAGTGTCTCGTAATACTTTATTCTGAACATGTTAAGCATCACTATCAAAGTCAAAATAGTTGCCAACAGAAACCTTGTAACATTAAACGAAGGAAGACTTTGTTGAAACATCAACGGTAACATAAGGAAATTCCATAAGACAAGATCCGGAATGCCTGCCACGTTATCGTATTCATGAAACTTCAACTTTTTCGTGTGCTCTCCTTGATATTATTTTTTCCTACAGTCATCTTCTCAGTCAGTTGTCGATCTTCTTTTTATCTTTCTTGTTACTCTTCTACCTACTCTTCGTTTTTGTTTAGTTAGATTTTCGTTCGTCGTCTTTCTTTTCAGTTTATTTCACGAACGAATTTCTGATGAAGTTCAAATTAAATTTATTATGTAGATCACAAGCTCATTTGAACACAACTTTATTAAAAGTGTATTTTCAATGATGTTAATTATAAATATATACACGTTCTCCTTTTTCTGGTTTGATCATTTTGAAGGCTTGTAATTTACGAACATTGACGTAATGTCCAAGCCGGGATTCAATAGAATTTATTTTTAGCTAATATAGGTATAGAATTGCTTTGAAATTGGGAATTTTAAAACGAAACCATGGTGTATATATTTTAATAAGTAGGCGATAAATATTTATGATGAATTTCGACGGAAAATTGGATGATAATAAATAATACCGGAAGGGAGACTATACCTACATCTCCATTCTCTTATCCTTCAAAGGATGTGAACTTATTTCAAATTCTCAGGTCTTCTATATAACGGATTTCATTTTTTGAATACAACCACCTTATAATACTGAATTATTTTGAAGAGAAAAGCTTTGTTTTGAAACATCCAGTTCACTATGTACTAATTATAAGACTAGTAGTTGAAACAACTAACTGAAAGTACAAGAAGCCGCATCTTCAGGTCATTAATTTTCGTATTCCTGCAGGCGTCGTTAATCAGAAACTGCACGATGAAGGGCCCCTTTCCTGACTTTTGTGCACGATATCATACAACACACACACACACAAACACACAGATGTAAACGTGCGTAGTATTTTCTGCAACACAATCTAATCCTAGATTACTGTTAATAATTTCATGAACACTATACCATCTTCCGTTTTGATAGTATAGATGGTAGTAATAAATGAGGTTATATCCTTTAATTGAAGAGAACACATACATGCATAGTATATAAACACCCTTATAGTAACTAGTTCTATACAACTGACCGTCACCACAAGTAACACGCCCTACACTATGTCGTCTATCTTATCAGCAAGGACACCATCAGAACAGTTGATATGACTGTAACAGGATACTGTAGATCATTTATAACTCAAGCGAATCCTGATTCAATTAAGTTAACTGACAGATTCAGACTACCTAGCTTTATTTCAATTATTTAATTAAAACTTCAAATAATTTAAACAAAAGTTCAAAACTATGCAATTATTTTTTTACAAAACTTAGTGTTACTTTGAAATAAACTTTCATTTCCGCCAATACTTTTCTCACTATTATTGTGCAAAAGCTGTTACATAGCAATTGTCTAAATTTACCGAATTACTATGACTTTTTGTGTACTTTTAATTACTAATACCAAAGTTCAAGTTCTTTCCCCATTTTTGAAGATTGTTTACTTGTTGTCATTGTTGCTCTAAATCCCAGTTCTTATTATTCTTGTTCGGCAGCTTTCCTTTCAATATCAATTACGTAATCGAATTAGAGGTGCGCACCGCCCTTAACTAATTTATAATCACTTAGGTACTGGAATTTAATTAGAAGAAGAATTGAATTAAAGTAAAACGCACACTCAAGACTTTCCTTTAAGTCAATTAATTTCCAAAAGAATACCGAACGTAATAGATTCCTCTTCCTCCTCTTTAATCTCGTTGCCTTGCTTGACTATTACCACACACACATTTACGATATTTCCACCTTTATTGTTAGTATTGTTATTGAATTGGGAAATAAGACAGTTTCCCTATTTTCTTGTTTTTTTTTTTTGGTTTAAATGATTGACTAAAAAATTTCGTCCGATTACTGATAAGTAATGCAATGTGGAACAAATATTGTGTGAAATTTTCATTTTGAACGAATATAATAAATACCTAGTGTGTTGTTAGCGTTGACAGCATAGCAATTGGAATTTAAATTGAAAATATTGTCAACCCTATAGCTATAGAGAAATTTTGATAAAGTACAAACAACAGGGAAAGTCTGTTGATGCCGTTGTTATAATGTTACTGATTTTTGTAATTTATTCTATATGAGTATGTTATGAAACTTTTTTCCCACTTCTTGTTTATTGCTTTGACCTAAAAACCGGATTGCAATGATCATTGGAGTTTTATATCAACAGATTCAAACAGACCAGAGTTCATTTTAAGCCTTGTAGAAATGCTGATAATTTCAATTAGTTATCATTGTATTGTAGACAAGTTGAGTTGTTCCTTTCTTTTTTTAGAGCAGAGATTGAGATAATAGTGCAATATATTCTGGTGATTTAAGTCACTGCATACAGTGTACAGGTTTCTTTGTACGTATATGTATATGTCTATACATATGTAAATTTCGACACTTCACCGGATAATTTCCCATTTAACTTGTATTGATATCGGAGAAGATTTGTTTACGCTTCGTTCGCTTGAGGGAACGTTTAAAGAGAATTAAATGGTAACAACATGCATGAGCACACCTTGTGGCAATGCAGGTAAACTGTATCACCACATCTATAACCATCTGCAATAGAGAGAACGAAATTGTTATCAAACTATTATAGATATTTGCCAACACTGGTTGATTGTAGTCACTTTTCTGCATATTCTCCCTTTTGTTAATCCACTAAATTAAGGGCTTATTTTATTTACTTAATTCACTGGGCTCTACAGTTGTCTAGAATTGTTCAATGTTGCGCATACAGATTACTGCTCTAACGATATTCGTTGATTTTAGAATGCGCGTCTGAAATTCCACAAGTTAGGCATTTGTAAATAACCATCTTAATATTTAAGTTACTGGGGTGAATATTTCATTTCCGGTACGTACCGGTTGATGGAGTCTCTGTTAAATTACTTAATCGAAATTCCCTTGCATAGACTTTACAACTTATTCATCGTAGATTTTTCTGTAATGTTCGTACATTTAAATTTTCAAACAAAATTAATTTTAATTACACATTGTATGATGGTGGTCTTTTTTTTTCACTGTCATCTAAATGCGTAACCGTGTTTCAAATGATCCTTTAGAAAAGTTAGTGCCACAGAATTGACGCGTGAATGCACAGATTGTTCGCTCCAATTACTTACATTTCAAGAATCAGATTAGGGACACAGTTTTGTTGTTAACGTAAACAATAGGTTTTTAACTGAAACGTAGCGAAGTGTAATATTTTACGAATCTACTTGGATTGTTAACAAAAGTAACACAATTGTAACAAAGTTTGGACACGTAAAACAATTTTTTTTCAAATGAAATCTTTATATTCATTGTTAATAGTGTTTCTATTTATATCGAAAGTTTGGTTATTAATGGAAATAATCGTCCCTTAATCCAGAATTGGATTTGTCAATGTAATTCTGTGCTAATCTATTTCCGGTCACGGACCACACAAAAAATGATCAATAAATCAACTTCTCTTTGACAACTTTTAAGCGTGCGCTTATGATTGGTATGTCAAACAGAATGCAATATATAATATTTTCTCATCTGTGCATCTGCCAGTCCAAGTGTCAAATGTATTTAAAAAACAATAAATATCTTTTGAAAGAAATCCCATATTGAAGATTTAGATGTCTCTCCTCGAATCGTATACTGTTACTGAAATAAAAACCATTAGTATCATCAAGTTCATTACGAAAATGCCCAGAATAACATCCTAAAAATTCGCTATAAACCATGTTCGACATTTTTATCGAGAAAAGCTCCAAAATTGATATTTGCCTTTAGAGGCAAATCCCCGAATTACCAATGATAGATTTGAACAATTTCTCTAGAAGAAGAGGCAAATCGATGAAAAAGATAGAGATATACATAGAAAACACACAACTAACCAAAGACGTAAGCAAGCAAGAAAAGAAAGAAAAACGTATAAATGAAATGACAAACTTCCCATGGGATAACAACTTGGCGATCGTCGTCGATTCGTTACTTTTCATTCTTAGAAAACTGCATCCATCCTACTACAATAATACCCAGGGATTCTTTCTTGTGCAACATTGTCAGATAGTTATCGAAATCGACTTTTAAAAGTTTCGATACAATACTCTCAAGTTCATTGTATACCTGTAGAATCGAGCAAGTTGTTGCTGTTGCCGTTATTGTTACGATAAAACTAGATAGTTTCAGTGTTGCCTTGTCTTGTCTTGTTCGCTATATTTCCAACATACATCTTGTACAAGTAGTAATGGTCTTATTGACAAGTGACTATTGTCAATTTGGATCTCTTCAAACTCAACTAGCCGAACACAGGAGTGGAATGAATTTCAGATGTCTGTATCATATTGAGGTGTTATCATCACGTACCGAATATCCAACAAACGAAATATAATGCAATCAGTGTCTGAGATTTTCTGTACTGAAATTTCTAGTTGACTGAAAACTGAGACTCGACAGAAATTGAATTTGTACGTTTCAAGAAGAAAAAAATATTAAGCTACTGCCTGAGAAATGTTCGAATGTTCACCCGGCGCATCCACCATTTTTACAACAAAATTATGAGCATAAATCGAAATGTAGAACTAAAACTTTATTGATTTTCCAAATATACGTAATTTAGAAAGCATGTGATCAAGATAAAAAATTACAAACGATTCAAAACCAAACTACAGCCGTCAGTTTGTTTTTTCAATTTCTCGACAACTAACAATAAAATTCGTTTAAGCGAAAAGAATTTCAGATGCATATTTATGAGGTGTTAACTTCAAAATGACGTATATAAAAGAGCACGTATATTAGACTTAATAGTATAAGCGTAAACTATAGTAAAATAGAGTTATAGGTTTTTATAATGGATAGAAGCACAATCGGTAGGTTGGTTGGTTTTTTTGAACAGACGAAAAGTTGACCAACACAACAACATCACGCCAACAAAACAAAATTAATGGCAAACATAAAAGATTTGATAAGAGATTATTCTGGATATATAAGAGAAGAATAAATAAACATACACCCGGAAAAAAAAACGAGCGAAAGAGTAAACAATGAATATTAATGAAAGGCTTTAATTGAATTTTTTTTTTTGTGTTCAATTTTGATTAAAATCGAAATATGGCCCGCCATTCTTGTTGTATTTTTTTGAGTAAGTATATTATTGTAATTTGATTTAGTCAGCAAAGTATGTAATTATATCGGAAAATTCGTGATGTGAAAACACGAACTGCTGGAACGTGATCACGAATTTCTCTCTTTTATTTTATTGTTTTCATATTTTTTTCATATTTCTACAACCAATTGTTTCCTATATCGACATTTTAATTTACAACGCAAATCTTGTCAGCCGAATACTCAATTTCTAATTCTTATTATTGGTGAAATTTTGAAAAATAATACTCTTATTAAAATGGAATTCTAATAAACCGTCAGTTTTAATATTTCTTTTGTTGTTATTATTTTTATATTTAAACTCCCCAATTTCCATTTCTTAACACATACATTTCAATTCAATAACAAACTCATCAAATATTTCCGCGTGCAAAAACCCAGATCCAGCTTAATTTTTCTTGATTCATTCGTGTGAATAATAAGGAATCTCATTAGTGAGTTTTTGACGAAAAAAGGAATCTCATTCTCCGTTTTCCACCATGCAGAAAAACATCAGTCCAACAACAACAGAAATTTTATTTATTTTTATGAATAGAAGCGACAAAGCCCTTATCTCTCTCTAAAAGTCTACCACATGTTCCATAAAACTCTTCATAAAAGTAATAAAATAGCAATGTATCCAAAACCACATATATAGGTATATATAACATATACTTCTGCTGTTATCGGAGACCACTTGAGTCGCACGAGTACACTCTCTTTTCATATTTTATCGCTCATTCTTATTTGTTGACAAATTCGGGACAGTTGTCTGTGATTGATAAACAGCGCTCAAAATTCTTGGAACGTTATTTCATAGTCTGATAAAATTAAAGTAAAGAAAAAGTTTCCCGAAACTGAGCCACCATTCATCACAGATGAATTTAAAAATAATCTCATTATTAATTCTACAAAAAAAGCCTTATAGGGCACTATGATATTAGACTGAAATATGAATCGAAAAGTTCATTTAAAAAAAAAGGCAACCAACAAAAATAAATACAAGAAAATACAACGAAATCGTCAATAATTAAGTATTTTCTTAAACATAAAAAGGTTCCTTTTAAATATCATTAAAAATTAACGATTTCAGTTCGCTCATTTCGGGTCTAAACTGAATTATCCTCTCCCGCTTTTTTGTTCCCGTCTGATAAGTAGAGGATCAAAAATTACGCGTAAAATAATCAAAAACGCTCCGAGATAATCCCTCCAATCAAAATTATCCTTTTTACACTTTCAAACGTTATTCCTTTTTTTCCTTATTATTATTATTATTATTATTGGGACTGCTCGAACTGAAAGGCGACAAACAACACAATCCCATTTTAATTACAGTTCCAATGCTTTTTAGGATTGAGGGAACTGCATGAATAGATCATCAAATTGGACTCTTTTTCTTTTTCTCTCTCTTTAGTTTGTTCATTTTTTCTCTATACTATCATCGAAAACGAATCAGATTTGATTTTATTCAAATAGAAAATCACGTTAGTTCTAATTGCATTAAACAAAAAGTAATTGTCGGACGGTAAAAAATTATAGTAAATCGAATTGAAATATGGAAAATTGGATAGTCCCTTTTTGTACAGGAAATGTTCTATGATATAATATAGAGAATAGAATGTGTAGTTTGAAATTGCATTCGGAATTTGAAGCCTTAAGGCCTTCAATTAAATCCAGGCAAGGGTTGAACCATTCGATTTATATCAAACTAGGTTCTGTTATAAGAGACTACATTGCCTTATTGCCTATCTTTATAGATATAGGTACCTCCATATAATATACTTGGTAAGGCAATGAACTGAGATCAAATATGTTCTGACATTCGCAACTGTATTTCAATCCTTACTGATTCTCTATATAATACGTTCTCATCTTCCTCATACTACTTCAGTCTAGTACAATACTGGGGAGATTTTTTCAATATCTCAAGGGTATCAGATATATTATAGATTACAACAAAAACTGTTCGAGTGATTCCAACATCGAAATGAGATAAAATCGGAAACCTGAGCCCGGACAACGAACGGCAACAGCAGTAATACCAGCAACATCAGCCAGTTTTTGGGAAATAAAAGCAAAAACACGAACAATACGGTAGACAAAGGATCCTTTACTAATTGTCGAATTATATCCCGTAAAAATTAAACGAGAATGCAACATGTATGATTTTGTAGAGTTCATTCTAATCAAAATCGATAATATCAGATTAAGTGGGTGAGTAGTGCAAATGAATATTAATTTTCAAAATCCATTTGCGATATGCAACGATATGCGACAATATGCTCAATATGCTTGTAACACATCTTATGAGATTAACTTTTTCCCTCTTTGCTACAATAGTCACGCTATTACTACTTGTAGTTTACAAACTTTTACCATTAACACGAAGCAATATAAAAGTTAACAACAATGTCAAGAAACATCACAAAATTTCCTAAAAACAATAATAAACACAATTTGAAAATGTGTTAAAAGGTTCTTCTATTATATAAAAAACAAAAACTACAACTAAAAGTTTACCAGTATGACGACAAGAACAGAGTGGTGAGTAGAACAATTAGAAAAACCGGACGTCATAAAAGCGTACTCGTGTTATAAAACCCCTCTAGCTGTTTCATTTAACAACAGTGTTAAGGAAAGTCTGATTTGTCGCTCACTTGCTCTACTGACTGAATGGGAATTGCCGCCGGATTTATGGACCGACACCGTTCTCGATCCCTGACTTGACCGCTTGACGGACCATCAAATCGAACTGTAAAGACCCCAGGGCGTAATATGGCAACAAGGAGAATTGCTCATTCTGATTAGTTTTGAGATATTGAAAGCAGGACCCTTTTCACATTGTTTCTAAACTATACAGTCACTATTACGGATGTTATTATACCTCCAATGTTTGTATGTTTTTGCGTAAATTTTACTTTATAATGCGTCAGTTGTTCTTTCGTTAATTAAAATTCAAGTTTCATTTCAATTAATAAACGAATCATAAATAAATAAATTACTGCCTGGCAAATGTAGCACAATTAATGCCGAGTTGGGTGTATAAATGGTGGATGCGCCGGGCCAGTCCAATCTCTACATATTGAATTTTTTATAAAGTTGCATGTAAAAATTCCAATTACACAACGCCTGATTCCTGCCGACTTTTAATCTGATAAGCTCACACAAAGATTACGAAGGTCATTACAATCAACAGTGGAATAAATTAATTTTATATTCAATCAACGGCCTACGATCGCGTGCATTTTTCCCTCTATCACAACCATTACTGTTCAATTTTGTTGTTTATACTCTTTCTTTACCACATAAATGCTTAATGTTTGTTATGCACAATATCATTCCTGTACAAATATTCACATTTCAGTATATGTATATATTTCCGTTAAATTTAATCGATCTACATACATATATTGTTTGATATTTAAATAGAACGTACGATTGAAAATTTCATATTCAAACGAAACTTGCAACTTGAGAAATATAAATTTACATGGAATAAAGGAACGGCTTTTGTGACTGCCTACTGATAGATAATCCAGTTTTGTCTGTTATAGAATTGTGAATGGTAAGCCATCTGTTTGATATCAGATATCGCACAGTTATCCCCAGAAGAAATAAAACACAACTGTGATCTGTGGTGGTAGTGGTTGTAGAGAATTCTCTTCGAAATAGCCCTGTTATCACTACCACCCTCGTTATTTCAATATCTGGTCAAGGCCAGACCGTGTTGTTGACAATACATATACATATGTAGGTGTAATAACTACATAGGTGGAAAAGTTGGAGAGACAAACATACACATACACACCTATACAGATATATACAGATGAGTTATAAAATCCA
Source organism: Iselma pallidipennis (assembly GCA_037464855.1). Lineage (NCBI taxonomy): Eukaryota > Metazoa > Arthropoda > Insecta > Coleoptera > Meloidae > Iselma > Iselma pallidipennis. The sequence continues at coordinate 32,009 of JAZBHA010000158.1, read as the reverse complement.
CATAGTGAGAGAAAACTTTTCCCTAGAAATACCGATTCAATTTCCGCATATGTCTCTATAGGGACTCACCCAGCTTTTGCTTCACTTTACTATCAATTCCGGTATACGTTACCTGATATGCCACTATCACCTCATCTCTTCTATACATTAAAAATTAATTTTATCACAACCGATTCTAGACTCTAAATCAATCTTGAGTAAAAACAGGAAAAAAAGGAGGAACAAAGAAATAGAGAAACTGTCACCGTTTTGTAGATAATATCTACAGTCGAAAACTGATTACCTAGACAAGAAAAGATAGGCGAAAAAAAACAACAAGCCACAATTGTTGTGAGGAATTAATTTAGGACAAGACAAAAAAAAGGAAGAACTGAGAAAAACAACTAACATCTACACCAGCAAAAATCGGAGATTGATGTTCTGATTCCTTGTTTGTTTCCTACTATTATTAGACTTCCTTTTACTATTTTCTTAAGAATATTTGATGATAAATTTATTTTGTACTGATACTACTGTTGTTTATCCTGACAAGTTTCCGAAAACTAAAACAAATCTATTAACTTTTTCGATGTGTTATTCAAGTGTTACTCTATTCAATTCAGTCACTGTTATATGTATTGAGAAGAAGAAAAAAAACATCTTTCCGGTAGAATGAAATATCGTATAGAGAAAGAATGAAATCAACGTTATATTGAAGTTTCGCCAATACTAAAGGAAGCTTTGATCTTTAGTACATCCAACCAATAAAAAAACTGTTTTTGGGACTGCCAAAGAAAAATGATATTTATTTTGTTTAATTAAATCAAATGAAGCGTATAAACAGGAAAAAAAAAGAGAGAATCTCAGCAAAACAGGATTCAATTATACATTTTGAAAAGGAATTACTTAAAAGCATTATATGTAACAAAACAGGAAAAAGTTTACAAACAGTCGAAGAAAGTGAAACCAAAGTTTTGGAACCGGAATGGTGTGTGTGTGTGTGTGTGAGTTTATAAAAATCTGAAAAGATCCTTGTACAACAGATTATAATAACAATATTTAAAGCATTGTTTGTGTTCCTGTAACATATCTACTTTAAAACTTTAAACGTAGATACACATTGAAATACTGCAATATGAATTTGTGTCTTGACTATCATAGGAATATTCACATCAATGAATATCTAGGCTATAAGTTTGTTCTACCTTGAAACTTGCATCTTTTAACGAATGAGTAAAGCAAATAGAAACAATAAATTTTTTTCAAGAAGAGAAATAGTAAGCGACAGATTTTTTTCATTTCAACGTCAACTTGACATGAAAGGACTGATTGAAGACTGAATTATATTGTTGAAAAGACGAATGTATGTATATACAAGTGATTATTTTCTATTTGAATAAAACACCCACTGGTAAAAAGCAAATCTTTGATACAAAAAAAAATACTGAAAACTGATTTATTCATGAATTTCTATAACACTTGTATTACGTGTACTTTAATTATCCCATTTCAACAATCACGTCAAGCTGCTAAATTTAACAGGAACACGTTTTTCACTCCTGAATTTAAAAAAATGTAGGTTGGAAGTGATTTTTTAGTATTGTTGAACATAAAATACAATAAGTCTAAAGGAAAAAGTTCAAGGGAGTTCTTGGTGAAGTATAGAAAAGAACGCCTTCACTATCCAAACACTATTTCATAACAGAATTTTCAATTAAATCGGTGTTTTCATTTAATTTTTAGTCCAGTTACGTTAAAAAATGTACATATCCGTCCCCAATCTGTTCAGTCTTTTATTTCAATTATTCAACAATCATTTTAATTATAGACATCCATCGCTAAAGTTCTGGAATAAAACTTCCACCACACTAAAGTTGTGAGAAAAAAAAGAGAAACAATTTCCGAACAATTGTCGCCTATTACACGATTTTAGGCAACGTTTTATTCATGGTCGTTTTATTTTGATCAGAACTGGCGCCAATTAACTCGTTATAAGTAGCTATCTGCAAGGGAGATTTACATAATGGCCGAGGAAATTAGCGTTAGCTCTATGTTAGGAACGTCAAAGGGGAGGTTGATGGTATAGCAGAATTCGTGATGATAGTGGTAGTGGTAATATAGATTAGATGTATATATACATACACACACACATATATATACATATATACATTGATAGACTAACACACGTATCTACACAATAAACTCCCAGGATATCCGACCGTCGGAAGATGGGAATCGAACACGATCATGACAACGCCCTTCTAAGCCAATTTATACGTTTAGAAAGTACGTATATTATTATAGTTCCAGTCAAAACAGGTAGATGGAAAAGACTATCGAAAAAAAAACTGACAATCAAGCTTTTGAGTGATACCGGCTACAATTATTCAAAACCTCTCGAATGAAGCTCATCACGTACTGTTCTCGGTACGGTTGGAGTGTAACTTTTTGTGATTTATTGTTGTTTCGACTTATTTGTCACTTCATGTGAGATTTCTATCAATGTAAAAAAGAAAAACTTGCTACAGTTGTCTTAGTTTTCCTATCTCACATGTAACATTTCCTAATAAATTGTTATCTAAATCGATCTCATTTGATGAACAGAAACCGTTTCAAATCTGGACAAATCTCAAGATTCTTTTTTTTTTCTTTGTATTTATCTCTTCTAAATCTCACTCTACAGAACTCAATCATTCGTCTCCAAATTCTTTATTATCTCATACTACCACCACAAGCTTTTCTTTACCCCATATTCTACCCACCACTAATTCTTAGTAATACTGACAAGAAAATGTAGAGAAGAAAACGGGAATTGTTTGACCAAATATTTACTACTTTCCGGAAACAAAGTTAGTTAATTGGAGCTTCATTAATTCGATGGCACGAAAAGACGACAGAGCAAACTCTGGTTGACTGTGCGTGTGTGTGTGTGTGTGTATGTATGTGTATAAAATACAAGTGAAGAAGAAGAAGAAGAAGAAGAAGGGAAATTTAGGCTGGTTGGTTGGTTGGTTGGTTGGATTGTTGGGAAAAGCCGCATGAAATATTGGGTATGGGAGAATGTTCATTGAATTTATTACCATTTCATGTTTAATACTCAAATAGTAATCCTGCAATTTTCAAATAGTTTTAATTTGGCTTCTGGTTATAATAAAATTAATAGATTAACTGTAGCGTATCTGGTTAAACTTGTTGTTTAATTATTACAAAGCAATGGATAGTAATTACTGCACTTTCTGATAATAAGTAGAATCGGGACAAAGAGTTGAACTGATCGGCCAATGCGTCCCAAAAATGTGGTAACGTGGCAGATTTTTTTCTTTATACAAGTTGACCAAATAATAAACGAAACTTTCAAGGATATGGCTGATAAAAAGTAATAAAAAATATCGATTTTATAAAATTCTGCATTAAATATGCAAATAAACAACGTTTTGCTAGAAGTGTAAATTGTAATTTACACACCCGTCTAGTTTTGTATTATTGATCGAGTTGAAATTGTAATGAATAGTTAATCATACTCTATATAAACTCCATATGGTAACTTTATTAGGTAAAACCATGCACTTGATGTTGTTGATAAGTCAACAATTTAATATACAATCAATCAATTTTACAGCAACCATAAATTATCATTTCAAAATTGATTTATACGATCGACAAAAAAAATGACAAAAGCTTCCAAAATTTTGAATCTTATATTTTGGAAATTGTTTTTTAATTTATTTTTTGTAAATACTCCATTTCAGATCAGCTGAAGATTATTTTGTTTATTATTCAGTCATTTTCACGACAAGAAGTAGCGTGACAGTTTCATACGATCTCGTGCAGTTTAAAACTGACCCTTGAACTGACTACTAATTAAATGAAAAAGCTTACAAGAAATGTAATAGAAATGTTGATATTTTAGACATTTTTATACAAAAGTATGTAGAGCAAGGATAACCAGCTGATTAGCGCATAATGGAATCCAATGGTTCAAATAACTCATCATATACTAATTCTTTTCTTCGGTTAAAATTATGTGCTAACTGAATATCAAAAACGCTTTTAAATAATTTTTATGTTTGAAGGTTTGAAGCATTTTCTATCTTGTTAATGGAAAATTATAATTCCAAATTCCATATGAAATTATAGTTAACAGTTATGAAACTTTCCGGCGACAATTGAACAGACAGACATAAATCTGATTATCAAATTTCCAGTATCTTCTCAACTGACTGCGTCTTATTTGAATTTCTGAATATTATATCATTCGAATACATTGTAAACAAATTTAATTATAGCTATGATTATTATTGTTCCTAAACATTCAAAATGTATTTGATCTATTTGACCTAATATTTAACGCCAATATGTCCAATTACTTGATAAATTAACTTTTTTTCTTGCAAAACACTGTGCGACGCTTCTATGTAATTATTGTACAGATTAACGTCCATTATTAATCCGATAATAATAATCAATAAATATCAGGGTGGTTTTATTTCATTTGTAGAATCCATTGAGGGTCGAAACGTTGATGTTTGTCCAATTAACCTGATATCTATTGATTATTACTTCTATTTGGTGTTTTGAAATGGTGGTGAGTAACTTTCCAAGTAATAAATTTTTGGATCATTGAATTTTAACCATTCTTTTACATATTCATGAAGTTCTAGTAATGGAATGACTTTATCAAGTTTGAAATCGTATAGTAGGATTGCAGGGTTTATTCGTTTCCTTTCTTTCGGTTTCATTATTTTTTTTTTGCTACTTCACAAATTTTTTGATACGCAAATAATAGAACAAAATGATGGTATTCATTTATATCAAGTATTCGCTTTTCAAGTTACATACTTTTTAAATGGATATTTTTTTTCGTTCATGCATGAACGCAAACTGATGCTTAACATTTTTTGTTTTTAGAGGAATGACAAGGACTGAACAAAAACTCTAAAGAATGTGTATTCGGAAAGCATTTTTCATAATAGAAAACATTTTGGAATGTTGTAATATGATGTTATTGTCATTCGAAAAACAACATAAAAGCTCAATTTACTAATAATTTCATCTATAATAAACAAAAATCACAGAGAATTAGTTTTCAGGTTTGTTTTGTGCCCCTTCGTTTAATATGATCTCCATGACTACCTTGAATTATTCGATATTATTTGTTACTCCTATATAAAATACATACAAAAAAATCTATAAATATAGAAATGGCTGGAAGTAGCACGGTTTAAGAAAATTTAATCAAGCGTTATTTATCTACGTTTCCCACTTTCATTAATCAAAGTCTCACCATTTATACGCAGTTATTTTCAAGAACGCCTGATTTGTAAAAATCCTAATAATTTTTTTCCTATTTTGCATTTATAATGAAGTCATTATGTAATTCAAATTATTATCGAAACAGCCTCTATTTTGATACAAAAATTTCATTTTTTAATATTGGTGACATTGAACAACATAATGTCCTTTAGAAAGTTTAGTTGCGAAGCAGCGAATTGGACGCGTACGACAAACTCATGCTTTATTGAAACTGGTTTTTCAATATACTCTTTTAATTGTAATCAGAAAATTGCAATTGTATATCGATTTTTTTGTTTTTTTTGCATCACTGTTGAATGGAATAAGAAGAACAGCATCTACCGAGTTTGACTCAACTTCAAGTAATGTTTTTTCCCCTCTTTTTCCACTTATTCTACTTTAACTTGATTCAACGATTGTATAAATGTTTAAAACGTTGAATTCACTTCTTTTTTTCCGTTGATATTTACGAATACATTTCAAATATCTATATTAAAGAAGAATTGTTTTGATTCTGTTCCATCATAAATTGTTCAATAATTGTAGTTAAACAAAGGACTTGGAAAAAGTAAAAAATATTTTAATAAAATAATTTGAAAGAAACAGCCTCTGTTTGCAATTTTAATCGGAAATCTTGAAGTAGGTCACAGGCGAATTATTAAATTTCTGTAATCCCTACGTTTTTTATATTCCAACTTCTGGTCGGAAAATAAACAGAAACGTTTTTGAAAAAACGTAATAACGATTATAAATTTAATATTTTTTAGATAAATTTCTTATAATTTTATAGAAAATCCATTGGTGCCTTCATAATTTTCAGTACTTTTCTTATATATGAGGATTAAAGGTCAAAACGAGTATTATACTATGCTTGTTTAGAGCTAGTTCATTTTGTACACATTTTATACCATCATCACACCTCATACATTATAGAAACAGGTGTTTGGATGGGTTGCATACAGCAAATTAATGATGCAAATGCATCAAGCTGTAGCGTAGTGTTACATTGATTAACATCCCTTAAGCTCATAATTCTACAAGTCCTTCTCTATCTCTCCTTTCCGACGATTTTACAACTACTCAACCAATATATGCTTTCAGTTAAATTAACAAGTTGGTGGAATGTAATAAGGATCTAATTTTTCATCAAAAATGAAGTAAAGGTGTTACTTTGTGTTAAAGTAATTATAGAAGCAAAAACAGATCCAGAAAGAGACTTTATTAATTCATTATTCTGTGAAATATCCGATAACGTGCCATTTACAAACACTTTATCTAAATGTATGTTTACTATTTGCTTAGCAATAAGTCGAACTCAAACGGTCCTGTGTTTCTCAATTTTTTTTACTGGCGGCACACTGCTGGATAACATTTTTTGCCACATTCTGTACTGAATCCATGAATGCAATAAATGTTCTGTTATAATGTTCGTTTTGTGGTTTAGTGTACTTTTAATGAAATTTTGCGATACACCGGTTGACAAACACTGCAATAGACCAATAATTGTTTAAGATAAATAAAATTTGAATTGCAATAATATAATGCAGAATTATTCTAAGCAATAGCAATGATCAGACACATACTATACTGCAATATGGTATGACTAGACATAATAAATATTAAACACCTACCACCATCTACATATCAGTTCACGCTCTACTTATCCATTTACTTAGTTTATGTATTATGTATAGACAGAAACCGACCGTTTTGTGTGATTTCCATTGCAATGAAAATTAGGTGAAATGGTTTCGAGTAACATAAAAAAAATACCAGAAATCAGCACGTTAAGAAATGGAAATGAGGAAAGCTCTACAGTCTTGAAATTGTTTATAATAATTACCTATGTTGTTCTTTTTGGGATTAATTTTAATGTATTCTTATTGTTACAGGCCGCAAACATGTTGGCCGATTGTTGGCGTCTTCTATTGTTATTATGGATTCCACCGATATTATTAACCACATCGATGGAGATAAGTGAGTAGAATTATTTCAAGATCAATATAATTAATATGAATACCAAAATAGACAAATTGACATAACCAACCGAAATTAATACATTTCCCTAAATCATGGCATATTTCATTTTGCAACAGATAGAATCTGACAATATCCGGCTATCTAACCCTCTTATACCATCACCCACCCACACTCACACACACACACACACACAAAAAACCTCAAATTCAACATCTAACTTTTCCAATTTAAATTTTCATCAAATAAAGACATTTCAACGTTTTTCACTTTAAAAACGTACTATGACAGATTGAGTGGCTTTTGTCTTTTTCCTCTTTGTTTGTTCGTATGGTGAAGCAAGGATTAGAGAATAAGTGAAAATGCAATCAATAACGTGATAAATTCCAACTTGTGAGACATACGAATAAGAATTTATTATATAATACATGAATTTATGTGTATTGCTTCTAGTTGAATAATATGAGAGCATAGTGGAACTTTTCAAGTTAAATGGGGCACACGAATCTGTCCACTGACATTACTACCCTCTCTTTAAAACAGTGGTAGCGGTGTGACAATGGTCGTTGCTATACGTGGTGATTTATGAATTTAGAACATTACCAACGTTTTATCCTCTCACTCACACACTCTCTCTCTCCCTGTCTATCTCTATCTCTCCTCTACATGAATGGAAACTATCACAAATATGCTAATGTCCAACCACCTTTCTTTGTTCTTCCAACCAAAATTTATTATTCTAACAATAACATTCATTTGTCAAAATCACTGAATAATATCACAGTTTTTATTTATTATTAAAAATATTATTTATAAAGTTAATTTCGTGATAGTAAAAATTTCAATTAATTTGATTAAAAACAATAAATTATAACATCCACCCTACATAAAAGTAATAAGCGAATGTAATAAGTGTAGACACAATTTCTTAAGCGAAAGACGAGGTTTTTCCGTACGCCGGTTGTTTTAAATATTGCCCTATGTTTAAAGAGCCTAAATAGTATCCTCTTTATCTTTGCGTATATAGTAGACCAGGATAAAGTAGAAAAGATCTCCCCCAGGTCTCATATACATAAAAATATTCCTATTTATTCTAGTTGGGTCCCTTAAAATGTATCGTATATATCTACGGTAACATCCACCACCCCCACCTCCCCCCTCAACTTTATATCTACGTTATTAATTTCTACAATAACTAAAGACAAATTACTATGGTCCCAGGCTGTAGTATTTTTATCTTTCAAGCTCAAAAACTGGGTCGGTATATAAAATGGTATAGTTGAAATTTCATGTCATGATCATGACCGGCCCCCAAAAAAATATGTAATAACTTCTATTAGTTATTCAGATGGATATTAGAGCTGAAAAGAGTGAATATAAAACGGGCCTCTTTTTCTCGTCATATGATAAGTTGTTATGAAATATGAAAAATCATTTGTGTGTTGGATGAAAATCTTTACAGAAAACTCGAGCAAATATATTCGTTTCCATGATTATGGGCCCTTTTCAAATGCACGCTTATGTAACTAGGAAACTGTGGGGTTGTTTTTAGCTCTAATTATTTGTTAAATGTGCATATGCAGTTCTATCCTGCTTGTTCTACAACTGGAACCAATCAGGATAACTGGTGATGAATTTTGAAAGCCGTCTTTTGAAGTTGTGGTTGCTTCAGAATTATTAGCATTATGGAAGGACTCACTATTTTTAGATTTATTCACCAATCACTGGCGAAAATCACTTGCAATAACTGAATACCTCGTGCCTATTTTTAGAACGAATATTTTAGTATACTCGACACCTTGGAACAAAAATTTATTCATAATACTTTTCCGACATTATCTGAAAGAAAAAAGAGAAAGAAAACCTTTACAAGAAAAAACACTAAAGCGAAAATACCTCACGTAAGAACGCATTTAATCTCCGTCTGTCTTGAGATTCGTTCAAGCTTAAACAGACGGATGCAATTTAAATTGGTAAAGTAGAAAATTTTTAAGGTGGATTTATTAAAGTTAACACATCTCTTCTATTTTATCTTCGTCATATTTTCAATTATCAACAGAAATTTGCCACGAAAAAGAAAACAAGCACTTGTGGCGAGTAGTTAATCTGGAAATCTGAAATAGATGCATATTTAACCACCTAACAGAGATTAAAGGAATAATTTGAGAAAATGAATTGTTCAATAGAGAAGAATTATTCGTTTATGTAGATATAAATACAAATAATTAATTCTAAATGCAAAACTTTGGTATATCTGAAATTATAGAACTAACTCCACAAATATCCTGTACAGAGCAAGATATTTGCATATTTACAACAGGGCATTATAAAAACATTTCCACCAGTACAGTAACCAAATATTGATATCAATTCCTGTTTGGTTACTTTATACACTTTTATGGAAGGTACGAATTTGAATTTCAATTCTAGTCATTATAATTCGAACCGAAATCAAAATGCTGTATGTAAATTCCACTGTTCTCCAAAATTGTTTCGTGATATTGCGACACTAAAGAAAATCTAATCATAATAACTTGTTGTAAATCGAAAGTTAATGTAAATATCAGTGAAATAAAAAACGAGAGGCAGCAAAAAAATCTTGTCACCATAATCTAGAATTGATATAGCAAGAGATTTATAGTCAGAAATTTATCGAAACCATTTTGTAAGATACAGTAGAAACTCGATTATCCGGACTAATTGTTGTCGTTAGGCATTCGGATAATCGAAAATCCGGATAATTGAAAGTATGAAGAAAAGCGATTTTTATACATATGTACATATTATTACATAATATTACATAATGCTAGGCGTGTATTAAAAACAACAAAAACAAAGTGAACTTGACAACAAAACTCAATGTTTATTAAGAAATTATTAAGAAATACATTTTCGTACGTACGTATGTACCTATGTATGTATGTGAATGCATGGATTCGACTTGTATAAAGCTACATATTTGATCAAGGTCGGCAGTCCGGATCCGGATAACTGAGGGCCGGATAATCGCGAATCCGTATAACTGAGGGCCGGATAATCGAGTTTCTACTGTATTGGTTTCTGTAAAAATTTATTGTGGAGCACTTAGAGATTTTTACAAAGTATCGTAATCAATTCAACTGGATTGGAAAAGAAATGCGTATCTTTCAATTATTTCTCAAGTCTTTACATCTTTCTTCTACCAGAAACGTTTTAATTTTCTCCTTGTTTTGTTCGTTTGCCTGTATACACTTTTATATAATTTCGCATCATCACAATATTATTGATATTATCGATGTTTTCCGTATATTATACACGTAGAGATCAGTTCTATGAAGGACTGATTTCAAATCGCAACTTTTCTGCGACAACTTCTCATATTGTACAGCAGGATCATGAGTTTGTTAATAGTTGTTTTAAAAGTTATACACCCGTAAGGATAACACAACATCACTTGCTACTGTTTTATCTTATTTTATATTTTTAAACATCCTGTTTCTATCTTTACAACCAGTTTGGATAAAAAAATACTCCTATTTTGTTATGGAAACGTTAATAAATATTATAACAGCACATGAAATACGAAAACTAGAATTATTTATTGACCAATAATTGAATCATTCATTAAATTTTGTAAAATATCATATTTGGATGACAGTAGATGATGACAAATGGCTATGATAATTATCATTGGCGACAAGTTTTATTTTAATTGTGTATTTTGATACGTTGATTGAAATTTGATATATTAGTGTTTTATTTGACTTTATATTACACTATAATATTTATTGAAGAAATGGAATTTTTAATTAACTGTATACAACATATTTACAATGATAAATTCAGTTGATCTGTTTATTCGTAATTTTTTCCAGTCTATTGAGCTGTTGAAGAGTTGACAACAAGCATTTTGTATAAACAAAACCACTACGTTCTTTTAGTTTTGCTTTTAAGGCACATATCCTAGATTTTAAGGTTCATTTCCCTCAAATTGTAAAATTTGAAGCACATCAGAGACAATCATAGATGCAAAGTATGTAAACATAGAAATAAAGTCTTACAAGTAAACTACCCGTGGTTGAAACTTCGGATTTTGATGATTTTTAGTAAAGCATCTTACTCTATAAGGAACACGTATTTTTCTGTTCGTGCCCATTCTCAAGTTTAAGGGAGATATTGGGGGTTGAAGTTTACCCTGCAAAGTCAGTTTTTCTCAAATATCTCCAAAACCACTTAATATTTTTCAATGATTCAAAAACCAAATAGTAAAGCCATTTAAAGGCTATCATACTATAGGAATCAGTTTGTCTAGAGGTGGAACAATAAGTTATAATATACCATGTTTTTTTTTGGTATTTTACCCTTTCCTATCCCATGGTTAAACTTATGGACCTGAAATTTTAGAGAAAAAAATCAAATTTACGCTTCTTGTGATTCCATGTTTCATCAATACGGTTAAAAATGAAAGATAAATAGTAGAAAACCCACCAATCTGAAGAAAATTTCGCATATCCATTTTCTCTTTTGCTGCTTGTATAACATGTATTTATCTTATATATACACATGTATTTATCTACATTTGGCTCTATTCCAGATGTTTGGGGGGGAAATTCCTTTAAACGATGCGTAACAGTATCGTTTATTTTGATTGTAGCTTTCTGGTGTTATCCCATTTTATTACAGTTTCGCCAATGGTAGCTGAAACTGGAGTTTGCCATCTACCCATACTATACACACATATTTATCGTTCTTTTCGTTCACAATGATACGACTGTGTATGTACATATATGGACGAAATCCACTTCTTGTCTACTTCAAATATTTACAGTAAATTGCAGTAGATTCAGTTACAAGAAATTATCATCTTGTTACAAAAATAGCGGTGACAACTAACGTTACTAGCCCAATGTCTGGGCAAAAGCCCGCACTGCAGGTAGCCAGACAATGAAATTCTTTCTCTTCTGCTCCTCTCTCTCTTTTCGAATGGGAACAAACTCGGCAATTTTGTTTTCTAGCTACCTCCTTTTAGTTGGTCTCTGGTCTTGTGTTCAGATTTTGTGTATATGTACTATCAATAATCTCTCGTGACTATGTTTACTTTACCTTCATTGCTCTATTGTAATAATTGACCTACTGCTTTAGTTAGGACTGCCATCTAAGCCTAGTACTACTATACATCCTTACTTTTTTCTGGTTTTCGTCTTCTATTCAAAGAAAAATGTCAAATTTTTATTATTTTCGGTTAGCAGTTTTTATTCGTTTATTTTGTGTCTATTTTTCGAACTAATTTACTGGATTCCTTCAAAACATCTCTTAATCTTTATTGATTTTGAATGGTTAAGTGTTCTTCATTTTTTATATTTCAACAAAGCTTCTCTTTAGCTATTAAAGTAACTAAAGCCTTAGGCTCCTCCACTGGGCAAATTAATACGATTACATGCTTATTGATTAAACCAAATGGCGATGGGGGAATATACTGATTGTCTACAAACAGTTTATTGAGATAATTGTTTAATGCACCCATATCTCAATAATAGCAAAATCTTATTAATAAAGATTGATTGGCTGGTTGGTTCGGCTAGATGCAACAATAACTTTATAAAATTTCCTGCTACTACAATGTTACTGCCAGTATATTCGCTTTCTATTCCTCAATAAAGCTCTTGTATATGTGTACTTTGAAATAACCGTACAATATTGCACAATAGATCAACTAGATTTGTTAGTAACCTGCTACCTATAGACTTGCACATTGTTCATGTTTATGTACGATATTATTCAGTTTCTCAAATACTCTTTAAAATCAATAATGTAATACAGTGTGACGGCAAAAGGGTCTTCAATATAACCACTGTAATACTTTTGAACAAGAAAAAACTATTCAAAAAGGTACCCCTTTTTATTATTAAAAAAACCAATTAAAGATTTGACTTTTTTGTTGTGCTTTCTACTTCAATTGATACAAAAAGGACGACAAATAAAGCGAGGACGACTGGAAAATGATAGATTATATGACAGTCGAAACAATTACATTTCCCTTTCTACAGGGCCGGACTGAGCAGGGAAGATAGAGGGAGACTTCCTTCGGAGCCAGTGGGCGTTTAGAGGCCACCGATAGTCTTTTAAAGTATAGGCATTGTCGTTTTCTTTTTTCTGTTGTTAGCTGAGAAGATATAATTTTCCCCCATCGGCAAAGTAAGCCTGCTAGTATACAGAACTTAATTCCAGCCAAAATTTTGTGTAATTCCGGGAATTGGAGGCTTTTGTTTCGTCGACTTCGATTATAACGAGGAATTGACAGAGTGAAAAGAAGAGATACCACATTTATACACGCACGCAATTTCGTATGAATCGAACAAAAACATCTTTCTATAAAAATACCTGCTGTATTTTGTCCTCGTTTTCCATCACCGACCCCCCGACCCTACCATCAACTGCTGGCATTGGGTTGTTTTATAAAGTCTCTATACATAAGATGTGAAATAGATAATTGAAAAAGACAAGGTCTGTTCGCAAAACAAACAGTCATCTTTGCCCCCTTTCCCCAAAGAAATAGATTGGAAAATTTGAATTGAGATATGATTGTTTACGATTCCAAAGATTTTCCAATTGATTTCTGATTGAAATGCTGAGAATTCAAATTACATATAACGGAGAGCGCAAATTTTGAAAAATATAGCATTCTAGGTATAGATAAAGAATACATTCACAGATATAAAAATTTTGATATCATCAATGGATAAATGTATAGAAACCTATGTGTGGATAGACAATACAGAGGAAGAGAACAAGCCTACCCTTGATTATAAGCTATAGCCCAAGTATAAAAATATATGAAATTTAGTTCTATCCATAAATAAATCTTCAAGTTTCTCTACATAAACTGTCAGACGCGACCAGATAACACTGACAGTTGATTGTTTTCTCGATTCTAACTTCTGGAAAATTTAATTTCAAACAAAATTACTTACAACTTTGTTTTAGTCCTATTTATCAGTCAATAGGGGGTAGATAATATATACCTGCACAAAAAAAATATAAAAACTTCCCAAGGGTAAATTAACAAACAAACAAAAAATTTATATTAAATTCATCAAAGATGATCAAGAAGCTTGTCAAGATATTCCTGATTCTAATGAAACTCTTCAAAACAAGCTAGATATATAAATACGTTTTTCGTGTTTCCTTATACATTCTAAAAGAACCACGAGTTTTCGTTAGAAATAACAACTAATGGACAGTATTTAAAAAAATATTAAGGAATATTTATTGTCATAAACAAAGAAAAAATTGAGGCTCTCTCGGACGGTTTAATTAAATACAGGGACGAAATTCAATTCAAACCAATTAATGGTGGCAATTTTCCAATGTTTTCTATCCAGCCAGAAGCATAAAACAAGCCAGTTTGATGAATAATTCCCCGTTTTTGTTGTGTAACCGCTTATTTTTTCTTTACCGGTGTTAGCCCTTTTTTTTTGTACCTACACCCAATCGTTATCTGTGACAGTTGTTATGTTGTTGTTGTGTAGAAACAAGGTAGTTTTTAAAATAATTATTTGACACAGTGACATTCAGTTACAATTCCCAGTTCAAATTACCACCTACACTACTTGTACATTAATATTATATATACTTTTTACGTAACTACATGGTTGTTTATAGGTGTTTGACGTAGGGATATTGACCTTTAAATTGATCAAAAAACTCAATTTACTTTTATCGTCTATCTTTTTTTTTCTCCCCCTCTAATAATTACTACGGGGCTAATTTCAAACGGCAAAATTCAACATTTAAATTGGTCTTTTTTTCCCTCTCTTTTTGCAAATTTGTTTGTATGTGAAAGAGGATTCATTGCGGGCACGACTAGATTTTCAACTCTGTAATTATTGCATGGATAAAGGGAGGATTTGGCTGGTTGCTTGGATGGTAGTGGTGATGATGTTGAGGGGGCTGAGATGATGGCATAGTCGGTATGGAATGGAGTGCTTGAATAATTGACGAAATCAATCAAGCGGCCAAATTGTCAGACGTGTCACATTTTGTTTAGTGTAGCAATATCTTGTATGTATGTATATGCACATATAGGTACCTATATACTACGTAAACATATATGTATTTTTATGGAATTTATCCATAATTTCCATTTTGAAAATATTTCTGTTATGACTCAGAGGCCCTAGGCAAAAAGAAATTATTTCTATCGATTAATTTAGGATAAAACCACGAAAAGTCAAGTTTAAGCAATTAGTTTCGCCAATAAACAGTAATGCTTTTCCATAGAATTAACTTTTAAAGCCAGGAAACCATCCTTCTATTGATAACACTGTGCACAAATGGTGGATGCGCCGGGTGAGATTTTCGCGTTGCCCATTCAATATTTATCTGTTTATTTATTTATCAGTCAATGTGTTTCAAATATTTATTTCTAGCAATAATGTACTCTTAAAAATAATTGTTGATTGATGACAATAGCCATTATGTGGCCAAAAACCAATAAAAAGGGTCAAAACAGGAATTGACCGCATCCGTTACGCATTCCAACAACTATAATATAAAAACCATCTGCTGGTTTGTCGCCGGTGCTGTTGTTATGGTTGTTGTTGTTGTTGTTGGTTATTATTATTGTTAGGAAAAATACACACATACAACACTTACTTTTATTCACTATATGACATAATTTATGATTTATATTTCTGCTTTGCTGTTCCAACCCTACAGTTTCTCATTTTTAGTTTAGTAGCTTATCTCCAACCAACATTCAACGA